>CM069138.1:37077811-37325311 GCA_035221665.1 Okamejei kenojei
TCCCCCCATTGTTCGTGTCTCCCCTTTGAGAATCTCTTCCTGTTCATTCACGCCAGATGGCCATGCACCTTCTCAGACTGGAGGCCTCGTGATAGTGGTGCGTCTAGGGTGGGGTCGTGATGGGTCTTTACAGTTTGTCATCTACTTCATTGATTTGGATGAGGTACTACAGGGATAAGATTTACAAGTTTGCTGTTGATACAAAAGTGGGTGGTTTTTGCTGATAATGAAGATGGTTTTGAAAAGATTGGCAGCGGATCTGGATCGACTGGCCAGCTGCGCTGTAGTGAACTGGTTGATCGGACAATTTAATAAAAGTAAATGTATAGGCATTGCATTTTGGGAAGTCTAACAAGGTAGGGATTACACAGGAAAAATGGTAGGCTTCTGGGGTGTTGTAGAGTGTGGCGTTATAAGTGAGCGCAAGGTGCATGGTCGTTTGATGGTTGAGTCGCAGGTAGATAAGGTGCTCCAAAAGACTTTTGGCACATTGGCCTTCTTCTGTCAGAGTATTGAATATAGAAGTTGGCCGAGGTCTTTTGCAGTTGTATAACACGTGGTTGAGAACTGCCATGATAGTTATTGTGTTCTGTTTGGACACCTTGGTCTAGAAAAATTAATTGTGTAAAGCTTGGAAAGGGTTCAGAGAATATTTTACGAGGGATGTTGCCTGGACCAGAGGATGTGTGCTATAGGGAGAGTTTTGTAGCTGGGGTCTCTATTCATTGAGAGCGCTGGAGGATGAAGGTGATCTGATAGAGGTGTATAAAATAATGGGAGAAATAAACGGCGATGCACTGAATCGCTTGCCCAGAGTAGGGGACTGGGGACTAGAGGACATGGGTTCAAGGTGAAAGGGGAAAAGATTCTATAGGATTCCGTGGGGTAGCTTTTCACACTAGGGGTATGGAACTAGCGGCCAGAGGTGGTTAGTTGAGTGGACTATCTGATTGTTTTAAGAAACAGTTAGGAAAGGTTCGGTTAGGATCAAGCTGAGGGATATGGACCCAAATGCAGGCTGGTGGGACTAGTGTAGCTGGGACATTTTTAGCCAGTGGGGCAGGTGGGGCTAAAGGGCCTGTTTTCACATTTTTTTTCTCTATGACTTAACACAATGAATTGGTTAGTTGATTTTTAACCCAAATTTTGAATGAGAAACCGTTGCGAAATTAGGATACTATGTTTTTAAACCTCCATAGAATGATCCATTGGGTAAAGATTCCATAGAATCCCCCATATATGGAATTATTGAAACTGTAACTATAATCTCATCATTCGTGGATAAGTGGAAAAGGGAACTGTGTAGTTATCCTGATATTAGTGCAAGTAAAATGCTGGGATCGATTATCTGATACTCTTTGTACAGGCTACTTCAGAAAATCAAAATGTGATTGGGAGCTGCACAACCCATTAAAAAATGTATTACATCTCAATAAAACTGTTAGAATTTGCCTGTTGGTGTCACTGTTAATTGAAAACGAAATCAATTTTCAGTGCTAAAGCTCCACCTCGTTTTGATGGGTGTGTCCAAGTGGGTTAACAAATAGTTTAATTGTGTTTTTAGCTTTTATTAGACCAAGTGCAGACCTGTTGGGTCTGTTCCCCCCAACGCGCTGGGGGGTGCTGCGGCTTCACATGCACACTGACCACCCCACACATACACGGGGGGGGGGGGAGGGGGAGGGGTACTGTGAGTGCGGAGGTAGGTGGAGAAGGTGGGTGGGAGGGGTGGGGTTGAGAGAAAGGGGAAGGAGGGGGAAGAGGGGTAGGGAAGTGGTGGAAGTTAGGAGAGGAGAGGAGGTGGGTTAGGGGGAGTGGTGGAAGAGGGAGAGAGGGGTAGGGATAAGGGAGAATGGGGAAGGGAGGGGGAGAGAGAGAGGTGTGGGAGGGAGAGGGGTGGGAGAGGAGAGGGGAGGGGTGGGGAGGGAGAGGGGTGTGGAGAGGGGTGGGGAGGGGAGGGGAGGGGGTGGGGGAAGTGGAAGAGTAGTGGAAAAAGTGGGACAGGGAGGGGGAGAGGGGTAGGGGAGTGGTGGAAGAGGGACAGAGGGTTAGGGGAAAGGGGCGGGGGAAGAGAGGGAGGGGGTGGGGGAGATGCGGGTGGGAGGAGGAGGGGGGGATGGAGAGGGGTGAGGATGAGGGGAGATGAGGGGGGTAGGAGAGAGGGGTGGGGTATGAGAGGGGAGGGGCAGAGAGGTGTGGGGAGGGAGAAGGGGGAGGTTGGAAGGAGGGAATATGGGGTAGGGGGGGAGAGAGGGGGAAAGAGTGTGGTAGAGAGGGGAAGAGTGTGGAAGGGCGGGGGGAGTTTGGGGAGGGGGAGTGGGAGAGGGGAAGGAGAAGTGGAAGAGTGGGGAGGGAAGAGGGGGAGAGGTGTAGGGGGGAGTATTGGAAGTGAGAGGGAGGGGAGAAGGGGGGAGTGGTGGAAGAGGGGAGAGAGGGGAAAAGGGGTGGGGGAAGAAGGAGGGAGGGGGGGGACAGACAGAGAGGGATGGGGTGGAGGGAGAGAGGTGGGGATGGCGGGGGGGGAAGTGGGTGGGGAAGGGGGGAGAGAAGAGGTAAGAGTGGGGAGGGAGGGGTAGGGTGAAGCGGTGGGAGTGAGGAAGGGGGGGTAGGGGGAGTGGTGGGAGAGTGGGGATTAGAGCGAACGGGTGGGACGGGAGGGAAGGGAGGGGGAGAGAGAAGAGTGGTGGGGGGAGGGTGAGGCGGTGGGGGAGAGAAGGAAGGGGGTGTATGGGAGAGGGAAAGGGGGGCGGTAGGGGAGGGAAGGGTGGTTGGGGGGAGAGGGTATGGGGGGGTGGGAGGAGGAGTGGGAGAGGGGTGGTGGAGGAAGAGGGGAGATGGATAGGAGGGAGAGAGGGGTGGGGGAGGGAAGAGTGGATGGGGGGTAGGGGAGAGAGATGTGGGGGAGGGGGGAGGGATGGGGAGGAGGGGTGTGGGGTATAGGAGAAGAGGGGGGAAGATTAGATTGTGGAGGGTGGGGGGGAGTGAGAGGGGAGGGAAGAGTGGGAGGTAGAGTGGGTGGGGGTGGGGGTAGGGGCAGTGCTACTTTTCTCCACTCCCTTATAAACCCCAATCTCTTTCTCTATTCCCCACACCGTGATCATGCGCTTCGAACACAGGCTGCGGGGGTGGGTGGGCTGGGGCAAGGCAGATGTAAAATGTGGGTACACAAAAAAGATGGAGAAAACTAGCGGGTTGCAGCAGAATCTAGGAGCGGAAGGAGATATGGCGACGTTTCGGGTCGTGACCCTTCTCTGGACTGGTCAGGTTTAGGGAAACGAGGAGATATAGACGGTGATTGTGGAGAGATAGGAACAAGGAGTGTTGAAAGATATATGCAAATAAAAGTAGCGGTGATAAAGGGAACAAGCCATTGTAAGCTGGTTTTGTGGTAGTGTAATGAGAAGTTGTGCGACTGGGGTGGGGGAGGGAGGGAGGAGTTAGAGATTGAGGGAATGCCAGGGCCCGAGGGTGTGGGAGTGGTGGGAAGGGGAGGAGACAGGAAGAGTTATCAGAATTGAGGGGAAAATTCAATATTCAGCCCATAGGATGCAGACTACCAAGCGGAATTATGTGGTGCTGTTCCTCCAGACTTGCGGATGTTGCTCACTATGGCCGTGGAGGGGCCAGGATGTTAACCGTAGAGGTCGGATGTGTATGGGAGGGGGAGTTGAGTGCTGAGCCACGGTGTGGTCGGGTTCTTTATTGGCGGAAACGAGCGAGGTGTTCGGCGAAGCGATCGCCAAGCCTACGCTTGGTCTCAACGATATAGATCATCTGGCATCTGGAGCGCGGAGGCAGTAGTTGAGGTGGAGGAGGTGCAGAGTGAAACCTCTGTCGGACTGGAAGGACTGCTTGGGTCCCTGTAAAGGAGAGTGGGTGGTGAAAGGGAAAAGTGTTGCATGTCTTGAGGTTGCAAGGGAAAGTGACCGGGGGGAAGGGGTTTGGTGGGAGGGGTGGGAAGAAGTGAAAGGGAATGTTGCGGAGAGAGCGGTCTCAGCGAAAGGCAGGACAGAGGGTGGGGGAGATGGTGAAGTATGTGGCGGGTGGAGGGTCACGTTGAAGTGGCGAAACTTGGCGGAGGACTATATGTTGTATTTGGCGGCTGGTTGGGAGTATGTGATAGGTGGGACAGGGGGACTCTGCCCTGTTTGCGCAGTGGGGCATGCTAATGGGATGAGACGAGGGCAGTGTTGTAGGGGTTTGGAGGTGCGGAGCCTCATCTATTGGGGGGAGAGGGAATCCCCGTTCTCTGAAAGAATGTGGGTTTTTGATGACCAGAACCATTCGATGGGACATACTATGCGGGATGGGCATTGTGGACATCACCACAATGGAAGGTGCTGGAATATCAGGCGGGGGAGTGGGGCTGAGAGCAAAGGCAGATGTAAATGAGAGCCATTATGTTTGGGTGGGTGAGGGGGCGGAGGGTGGGAGGGTAGGGAGAGAGTGTCGAGGGTGAGGGGCGAGAATGGGGAGGAGAGTGGGGATGGGGGGATGGGGAGAGAGAGGGGGATGAGGTCAGGGGGAGGGGAGGAGAGTGGGGAGGGTTAAATGAGGAGGACATGGGGTTAGGGGGAAGGGGGGAGGGGGGTAAGAGGGAGAGGGGAAGGGTGGAGGTGGTGCGAGGAGGGAGGATAGGGGGGAGAAGGGGGGAGGAATGGGAGAGGAGGGGTGGGGAGATGAGGGGGGGGGGAGAGGAGAGGGAGGGATGGGTGAGGTGATGAGAGGAGTGGTGGGCAAGAGAGAGGAGAGGGCGAGAGAGGGGGGACCGAGAGGAGGAAAGGGGAGGGAGAGAGGTGGGTAGGGGAGGGGAAGAGAGTGGGGAGTGAGGGGGGAGACGGGGGGTATCAGTGAGGTGGTGCAAGAGAGAGGAGAAGGGGTGGGGGGGAAATGGGGGTTGAAGAGGGGTGGGGAGGGGGAGACGGGGTAGGGAGGTGCGAAGGAGAGCGTCGGTGAGGAGAGAGGGGGATAGAGAGGTGGGAAGGGGAGGGAGGAGAGGGGGCTGGAAGGAGTGAAGAGAGGTTCTGGGAGGGTGTGTGGGAGGGGGAGTGAGGGGGAAGAGCGTGGAGGGAGGGGAGAGTGGTAGGGGTGAAGGGAAGAATAGGGAGGAGGGGTGAGTGCTCCGAGGAGGGGGAAAAGAGGGCTGGGAGTGGGAGATGGGGGAGGGGTGGGGGTTTGGGGGGGGAGAGAGGTGAAAGAGTGGGGGGGATGGGGAAGATGGGAGAGAGGGAATGGGGTGGGGGTATGCGGAATGGTGGAGAGGCACAGTAGGGGGTTAGGGAAAAGGGGGAGAGTGGAGGGATGGGAAAGGGAGGGCGAGGGGTGGTTGTGGGCGAGGAAGAGGGGGTGGGGAGGGACAGTGGGAGAGAAGTGAAAAAGTGGGGAGGGAGGGGTAGGGGGTGTGGTGGTAGAGGGACAGGAGGGGTAGGGGGAAGGGGCGGGGAGAGGGGGAAGGGGGCGGGGAGAGGGGGAAGGGGTTAGGGCTGATGGGGGTGGGATGGAGCGGGGAGAGGTGTGAGAGGGAGATGGGAGAGGGGGAGGAGTAATCAGTGGGGGAATGGGAGGAGACGGGAGGGGGAGAGAGGTGTGGGGGAGGGGGAGGTAGGGTAGAGGGAATGGGCAGAGAGGGGGATGAGATTGGAGGTGAGGAGGAGAGTGGGGAGGGGAAGGGTTGGGGAGAGAGGAAAGGGGTTGGGGAGAGAGGGGATGGGGGGGAGGAGGAGGTGAGGGAGGAGGGTGGTGACGAGAGGGAGAAGGAGAGGGGGGAGGAGAGATGGGTGGGGTAGGAGGGAGAGTGGTGTGGAGGAGGGTGGAGGGAGGGAGGGGGAGGGGTTAGGGAGGGAGGGGGATGAGTGGAGGGAAGGGGAGGGGGGTGGGTGGAGAGAGGGAAAGGAGGGGGAGGTAGAGTGGAGGGGAGGTGTAGGGCCCAGTCTTATTCCCCACTCCCTATCACCCCCACTCCTCTTCCCCCCTCTTTCCCCACCACACGTGATCACATGCTTTGACACATGCTGCGGGGGGGGGGGGGGGGAGATGGCTGGGGGTAAAGGCATATGTAAATGAGATCCATTCCGATTGGCCATCTGTGAGGGATGGCATTGTGGTGACATTCACACATGGATCTTGCTGGAACATCAGGCGGGGGAGGGGGGGCTGTGCCTGGAGCAAAGCAGATGTGACATCCAGACTGGCTGGAGCATTGGCCATTGTGTCATCACACGATGGAATGTTCACCAACATTCTATGGGTGAGAGCAGTTTGATTTTTTTTAACATTTTTAAATATTGGGGGGGGGGGAAGGATTTTATTAAAAAATTGTTGTATTTAAAAATGTCTAAATGTAATGAGGAATGCATTAGTGAATGTAAAAGCGTAATGTCTAGCAAAATGGAAAAAAATCGCGGCGTTTGAGGGTCTAGTTTTGGCTGACCGTGGAATCAAAGGGCAAAAATCTTATCTGTAAAAAAAATGGAATTTGACATACACCACAGACACCAACACCTGGTCAGCCGGCGGCTGACAGACAGACAGACACACCACACAGTTTTAAAAGTATACTAGGACCATGTGGCAGGGTCCGTTGGGTCTGTTCCCGTAACATGTGGTGCGGGGGGGTTGGGGGGCAACTGGTATGCGTCACACACACTAACTGCCACCCCCGCACACATGCTAATACCCCCTTGTTTAATTTAATATTTTTTATTGTGAACTACTTTTTCACCCATTTGTTAATAGCCATAATCCACTGACGCATTGCCCCCAATCTTGCTGGTTAGTCGGGTGGGGGGGGGGGTTTAGAGAGTATTGGCACAGAAGAGAGTGGGGAGAGAGACAGAGACTGAGGGGCAGAGTCTGAAGGGCAAGAGGGGGGGGTGAGGAGGAGTGGGTTGGGTGGAGTGGAGGGTGAGAGAGTGAGGGAGCGGAGGAGATGGGAGAGAGTGGGGAGGGGAGGACGAGGGTAGGGGAAGGGAGAGAGAGGGGGATGTGGATGGGGAGGGGAGGGGAGGAGAGCGGGGAGTGTAAAGGAGGAGATGGGTTGTGGAAGGGCGTTAGTAGGTAGGTGGAGGCAGGTGGGTGGGTGTTGGAAGGTAGAGAGGGGGTGGGGGTTGGGGGGTGTGGGAGGGGAATGTAGGGGGGGGAGGCGAGAGGAGAGGGGTGGGGGAGAAGGGGTGGAAAGGGATGAGGGGGAATGGCTGTGGGGAGGGGAGAGAGAGGGGAGGGCGAGAGTGGAGGAGAGAGAAGGAGGTGAGAGAGAGAGAAGGGAAGGGGAATGGTGGGGAGGGAGAGGGGAGAGTGTGGGTGAGGGGGAGTGGGGTAGCAGGGGAGTGGTTGCAAGAGATAGAGGGGAAGGGGTGTGGAGGGGTGTTGGAGTGTAGAGGGGTGGGGGGGGAGGGTGAGGAGGGGTGGGGGGGGGGAGGAGGGAGAGGTGTTGTGATGAGAGGGTGATGGAGAGGGGGAGAGAGGGTGAAGGGGAGGAGGAGGTGGGTGGTGGGGGTGGGGGTTTCGGGTTTGGGAGGGGGAAGTGTGGGGAGGGTGAAGGGAGGGGGAAGGGAGAGGGGTGGGGTGGGGGGAGTGGTGGAAGAGGGAGATTAAGGAGTGGCGAGTGCGAGGGCGGGGAGGGGTGGGGTGGGAGGAGGGAGAGGCGTGGAGGGGATGAGATGTGTGTGGGGAGTAGAGGGTAGGGGGAGGAGGATGCGGTTAGGGGAGAGTGGGGGAAATAGTGGGTGGAGGGAGGGGGAGTGTGAGGAGGGAGGGGTAGAGTGGGGGGAGAGGAAGGGGGGTGGGGGAGAGAGAAGGAAGGGGCGTGGGGGGAGATGGAAGGGGGTGGGGAAGAGAGGGATGGGGTGGTAGGAGGAGAGGGAGAGGGGTGAGGAGAGGGAGATGGAGAGGGGGGAGGAGAGAGGGATGGTGGAGCGAGGTGTGGGGCAGGGGGAGGGGGGAGAGAGGGGAAAGTGGGGTGGTAGTGTCGGGAGGAGGAGGGGAAAGTGGGGTGGTCCATCTATTCCCCACACCTTATCACCCCCAATCTTCTTTCTCTATTCCCACACACATGATCAAGCGCTTCGACACAGGCTGAGGAAGGGGGCTGTGGCAAAGGCATATGCAAATTAATCCATTCCGATTGGACATCTGTGAGGGATGGCATTGTGACATCACACAATGGAACGTGCTGGAACATCAGGCGCTTGGGGGGGGGGGGGGGGGGAGAGGCGGGGCTATGGCAGGTGCAAAGGCATATGTAAATGAATCCATTCCGATTGGACATCTGTGAGCATTGGGCCTTGTGACATCACATGATGGAATGTTCACCAACATTCTATGGTGGAGAGCAGTTTGATTTTTTAAACATTTTTAAATAATTTGGGGGGGGGGGGGGGGGAGAAGGATTTTATTAAAAATTGTGTACATAAAAATGTCTAAATATAATGAAAGTGCATTAGTGAATGTAAAAGTGTAATGTCTAGCAAAATGGAAAATATCACGGCGTTTGAGGGTCTGGTTTTGGCGGACCATGGAATCAAAGGGCAAAAATCTTTTCTGAAACAGACATGGAAGACACCCACAATACACCCACGGGAGAGGGAGAGGAAGAGGGAGAGGGAGAGGGAGAGGAAGAGGACCATCTAATTACTTATTAACTATGAAACAAAATGCTAATTGGATGAAATGCATAATGGGACTTTAAAGAACAGGGGGAAATTCTTAATTTCAAAATTAATTTATAGTGTTTTCAATTTTAAAGCATGAATTTAACAAAACTAAAGTAAACAAATCCACGTTTTTTTAAATCTTCCCTAAACTGCATAATTTGGGAATTATCGTATTCCCCTCTTCTTCCTTTACTCTTAAATCGTATAAGATTGACATTCTCCTCCATAAATTGATCTTTAGACAAATTTAGTTTAGCTTAGAGATCTAGCATAGAAACAGGTCCTTCAGCCCACCAAGTTCACACCAACCTGTTCACATCAGGTGTGTATTATCATATTTCTCATCCACCCTCTACACACTGGGGGCAATTTACAGAGTGAATGAACCTATAAACCTGCTTAACTTTGGGATGTGCGCGGACACCAGGGCACCAAAAGGAAACCCACACTGTCACAGAGAGAACATGCAAACTTCACACAGACAGCACTCAAGATCAGGAGTAAACCAGGATCTCTATTGCAGCTCTACCAGTGAAGCCACTGTGCTGCCCTCCCCTCCCAAATAAGGATTAGAAATATTAAGCAGCAATTTCAAATTTAGTTTATGTACACAGTCTATTTAAACTAAAAGTCTGTATGATTCATTGAATGAAATAATGCCCACTCTTTCTAGATCAAATTGATGCATTATGCAACTAAATAATGAATTTCACAAGTTGCATAAGCCTTAATTCATAACCTAAAAATGGGACAAATGAAACACATCGTTTCATTTTTGAATAAATACAGAATAGATTGAGTGAAATGACAGAACCAGTTGAGGAACTAAATGTCACCATTTTTGTATTCCTTCCCACACACTAGAATGAAGGCAGTAGAAAGGATAGGCTTTCAAAGTATTATTGTTAAGTGCATAAAGTGGGGTTGTTTTAGTGCAAGAGGCTAAAGGGAGATATGAGAAATGGACAATATCTGTGAAAGAACATTAGAAATTCTTAGAAGTTATTGATCCAAGAGTCCAATAAACAAACTTTTCACAGTTGTAAAGATTTGAAAATGACAAGTGTCTCTTCAAAAATGCTTCCAGACTTAAGTATTTGCAGAATTCAGAATCTCACTTTGAATGGAACAATTTGATTGACAAAATATACCACGGCAGGGAAAAGATTCTACACAAGCGCCATTCAATATGATCATGGCTGATCATCCAACTCAGTACCTGCCTTCTCTCCATACCTCCTGATCCATACCCCACAGAAGGTAGTTGAGGCCAGTTCATTGGCTATATTTAAGAGGGAGTTAGATGTGGCCCTTGTGGCTAAAGGGAACAGGGGGTATGGAGAGAAGGCAGGTAAGGGATACTGAATTGGATGATCAGCCATGATCATACTGAATGGTGGTGCAGGCTCGAAGGGCCGAATGGCCTACTCCTGCACCTACTTTCTATGTTTCTATATTGACCAAGACATTAAAGGCATTCGCCAACATATTTGTGGTGCAAGAGATACCTTCACTCATAAGTAAAACTTTAGAAATGCAGGTCAACAGATCATTTGCCTTCCTAATTGTCTCCTGCACATTAGCTGTCAATTAAATAAACAATGATGCACAGGTTTTTTTAAATCAAAACTCAGCATTTGTTTTTGTAATGCCATATGAGACCAGTGGGCCAAATTTGCCACGTAATGCAAGGATCTCATGCCGTGTGGGAATTCTGTTCCTGGCCACATTTCCAGCTTACAAACTGTTCAGGTTACAAAGAGTTGACAGGGACGGAATGCTATTGTAACCAGAAGGTCTGTAACAAATGCTTTTTTTTTTGCACGTCCAATTCTTGGGATTTGTATTTAATCAGTCCCCTGCCCAGTTGAATCTATAAAAGTATAAAGTAAACACATGCATATCACTTAACTACTATTAAAGAAACAAAGCCTAGGTTGTCAACATGCAATTTTACTTTGGTTAACTCTAGATTCAATTCAGCACTAGTAAATTTGTAGTCAAGTTAAAAATAAACATTTTAGATTCACTTTCATTAGTAATATTCCATATAAGCTGATGTTTTACAAATGCAATTAGGCTTTCATTCAATTAGTCTTTAATTTCATTCAATTATGAAGTCAAATACAAGCTTTGTTCCTTCAAACACTAATCGAACGCAAAAATATAATGGAATTCAGTAGGAATAATCATACAGCTGTCACAATTTTATTAAGTATTTGATTCCCAAAACAGGAAAAGCTCAGCTAAATACTTAAAACTGGAGTTAAATTAACAAACACTACATTATTTTAAACACCCCTTTCTTCAAAAGAATAGCGTGATTTAACGATGATTTTAAGTATGCAAAGTACATTGTCATTGCAGCACAAAATCTCAACAGTAATAAGAGTGAAAATTGGTAAGCTTGTACTATTATTTCAAAATAGAAGAGGAATTAAAACTTTTCTAGATTTTGGATACTCTTGAAACTTCTGCTGATAAAACCTGAAAAAGAAAATAAATAAAAGATGAACATTTATTCATTTGGTCTTTGTAAAAAATATTGTTTTTTTTTGTCAAGAATACTAGTTTTAAACTATGGTTGAAATTTTGCAAGTTACAGATTATTTCAACTCAAACACACATGCTCTTTAGTAAAATAGCAACAGACATGACGATAACAATTCTATATAGGACATAGAACAGTACATCACAGGAGCCGGCCCTTCGACCCACAATGCCCGTGCCAAACATGATGCCAAGTTACACAAATCTCCTTGCCTGCATGTGATTCAAATCCCTTCATTCTGTGCGCCCATCTAAAGCCTCTTAAATGTCATTTTCGTCTCGGCCTTCACCACCATCCCTGGCAGAACGCTCCAGGCACCCACCACCCTGTGTAAAAAAGCTTGGTGGTGCCCTGGTGTCCACGCACATCCCAAAGTTAAGTAATTCTGTAGGCAAGTTTGTTTTGCATCATACGAGGAATTTGATTTGCCATACAGTCATACCAATAAAGAGCAACAAGACACCCAAATAAATCTTTAACATGAACATTCGCCACAGCGACTCCCCCACATTCCTCACTGTGATGGAAGGCAAAAGCAATCTTCTTCCCTTTCCTTGTTCTCCCGCGGTCAGGGCACACGAACATTCCGTTGTCGGGGCGATCTTGGTTCCCACACCGGGGGATGGGGGGGACCTCAGCTCCCTCACGCCGGGCAAACGGACCCCGGGTCGAGGCTGGTCGAACCTCCTGTGGCTTGGAGCTTCCCAACACCAGTCTCTACCTGAGAGTGCGAGCTCCTCGATGTTGAAATCCGCAGGCCGCAGTTGGGGAGTCGATCCCAGGCAAGGGATTGCAGGCTCCGATGGCAAGTCCACAGCCCAGCGGTGGGGCTCAAAGTCAGTCTCGAGCAAGTCTGCCAGCTCCATGATGTTAGGCCACAGAGCAACCGGATATATGATCCGGAAAACAATCACATCTCCGGCAAGAGTTCCATATAGTTTTATCAGGCCTCCCCTTAGACGCAGACATTCCAGAGAAAACAATCCAAGTGTGCTCAGCCTTTCCCGAGAGCTAATACCCTCTAATCCAGGCAGCATTCTGGTAAACATCTTCTGCACCCTCTGCAAAGCCTCCATTTCCTAATTGTAATAGAGCGAACAGAACTGCACACATTCCGCCAAACGCCGCCTAACCAAAGTCATAAAAAGCTGCAACACAATTTTCTGATACTCACATTCAATGCCCTGAATGTCTCAAATAGATTAGAGAACAATTAATTGAAAGGTCGTAAATACAATTAGAAGAAAACATGAACAAGCAACTTAGAATTATAAAGGGAAGTAATTAAAACAGTTTTCTAAGTATAGTTAAAAAAAAACATTCAACCAGAAGAATGGTATTCCAGAAACACTTATAGGCTTGTCCCGCTTATGCGCCTTTTTTGGCGACTGCCGGCACTCGTCATAGGTTCTTGCGGGTTGCTGAAAATTTTCAACATGTTGAAAATTCAGCGGCGACCAGAAAGACACTACGTCTCTTTGGGCGACTGAGGAGACTACTCACGACCATACAGGCGACACCTTGGCGACATGTTGTGGTGTGAAGCCTGTATGGTCGTGAGTAGTCACCCAAAGAGTTGTACCTTGTTCTGGTTGCTGTTGGATTTTCAACATGTTGAAAATTTTCGGTGACCTGCAACGACCTATGATGGGTGCCAGCAGTCGCTGAAAAAGTCGCATAAGTGGGACAGGCCCATGACCGTAATCCATGAGAGGAATAAATCGGGTAGATACACAGAATCTCTTGCCCACTGTAGAGGAATCGAGGACCAGAGGACATAAGTTCAAGGTGAAGGGGAAAATATTTCATAGGAATCTGAGGGGTGACATTTTCACACAAAGGGTGGTGGGCGTATGGAACAAGCTGCCAGAATAGGTAATTGAGGCTGAGGCCATCCCATCATTTAAGAAACAGACAGGTACATGGATAGGACAAGTTTGGAGAGATATGGACCAAACGCAGGCAGGTGGGATTAGTGTAGCTGGGACATGTTGGCCGGTGTGGGCAAGTTGGGCCAAAGGGTCTGTTTCCACACTGCATCATTCTATGACTTTTCTATTATAACTACAAATGTGTAATTTTTCTAGAAGAAAGTCTCTTTAGTGAAAGATATAGGAACCCCAAGGATAGGCAACATCGATTCCCAACAAATGCAGATCACCATGCAGATGTTGCGAGGAAGCAGAGACAAATATTTTGATTTATGAAGTCAACTTACACAGGTATACCAAGAGCATTGGTAAACACTGATAAGATTTAACAAAACAAAAATCTGGACAATCTCCAAATGTAGCCCAGCACATCATGTTCTTGAGATCAATGATAAGAAATGTAGATGGTTTATATGCAACCAATAATATAGTTACCTCAGTCCCATTAACCCCGCCTAGTTAACATCAATCATAACGCCTTCCCCTTCCTGGGCGCAGCAGTAGAAGAATGTGGCTAGTGCTTGAGGATGTATGTAATACCCTGTGCTATCATTAAAAGATGTTGCACACTTTAAGAGTTTGTAAAGTGTTTATTTACATGGTGTCGAAGCTGGAAGACACTTGCGCCTCCTGTCTATCGGGTTTTATTTCTTTTTTTTGATTTGTGCTTTTGTGCTTAATCTCTCTGGCCATGGCGTCCTCTTGCAGAAAGCCCGCGCAGCTTGTCTTTGATGCTGACATCTCTGAGCGCTGGGCCACGTTTGAATTTGACTTTACACACTTTGTCAACGTCGCACACCGTGCTGATCCTGATTCCCTTAAAGCTTCCCTCCTACTCAACCTTGCCGGACCTGATGCCATGAAGAGAGCCAGAACTTTCACCTACGCTCCAGCGGTCCTGGGCGACAACGACGAGGTGATTACAGAGTCTGCCAGCGACCCCGCTTGCCTGCTATGTAAGTTCAGGGAGATTTGTGACCTGCCCTCGAACCGCATTCTAGAGAGGGCACGGTTCTTTACAAGGAGACAGTTGCCGGATGAACCTGTTGAATGTTTTATTGCTGATTTGCGTTATCTCGCCCAGCGGTGCCGCTTTGGTGACATGACAGACCAGCTCACTAGAGACATTTTAGTAATTTGGCATGCATGACCAGAAGCTGCGATGTGAGCTTTTAAGGGATCCGGATCTAAACGTTGGAAAAAAGCCATGCATGCCTGCAGGTTGTGTCTGAGGTCGTTGTATTGCCAGATGACCACGGGACTCGGGCAATAAATCTGTCTAACCTGGCTGGGTTTAGGAGCCACAGCCTCGGATGGGAAACAATGTTTTTCTGCCGCGTGCCAACCCTGGCTCCTGGTGAAGTGCCCCAAAAAAGGTGCCCAAACTGTAAACTTACATGCACCACAGGACTTTCGACGTGCCCCGCCTACGGCAAGGCCTGTAACTTTTGTAAAAAGCTAAATCACTTCTATGCCGCTGTCGTTTATTCCGTTCCCGTGGGAGACAGGCACAGACTTCCAGACCCAGTCTAAACTGCTGAGACAATCTGATATCCGTTTACGAACTCACAGCCAACTTTAGCTGTAATCCTATGATGCAGATCCAATTAATCCCCCGAGGACTCGCATGTGTTTACCCTCCTACAGACACCCGCAACCGCACTGATCCCTCCGTATCTGTGACTGTCAATGATGTAACCTTCCTTGCAAAGTTAGACATGGTGCGAAGGTCAAGTTTTGTCCATGAATCTTTTCAACAAGATAAGGAATAATGAGCCCCTGGTTGCTGACAATGCTACCCTGCATGCCTATGGTGGAGAAATTCTAAGGCCTGCGGGGAGGGCCACTTTAACTTACGTGCTGCAAAAGGCCACGAGAAACCTGGTTTTCTATGTTTTGAATTCTGACTGTGTAACCCTGTTGGGCAACCGTGCGTGCCAGGATCTTGGCCTGGTGTCTTTCGACCGCACGGTCCACAAAGTGCAACTGTCGTTTTAACCCGGTTGCAAAATTCAGGACCCTGGGGGAAAGGACCCATGCTAAATATACACACCCGTTCGCGCACCTCACAGGGTGTCTCACAGCCATGAAAGCAGGGTCGTATAGTATGGCGATGCTCAACAAGATGGTCGAAAAGGGGGGTGCTAAGAAGCAGTTAGCGAGCCCACCGATTGGTGTCTCCACCCTATGGTTGCCACGATTAAGAAAGACAAGAACGAAATACGTGTGTGTATCAACCCGAAGGACTTAAACCTTGCCATCAGGCGACCACACTACCCCATTGCGGTCTGTTGAGGATGTGGCGGCTCAGGTCGGGCAAGCCACCATCTTTTCGGTCCTAGACGCTAAGAACTCGTTTTGGCAGATCCCGTTGGACAAAAGCGTCTTTCGGACCTGACGGACCTTCGCCACACCATTTGGCAGATTCAAGTTCCTGCGAATGCCATTCGGCATCAATTCTGCTAGCGAGGTGTTCCAGCGAACGATGGAGCAGATATTCGGACCTGCCATGTGCCATCATCGTGGATGATATCCTGGTTTATGGGGAAGGCATTGCCGAGCACGACGTTGAACTCCGCCGCGTCCTGGATCGGGCAGTTAGGCGAACCTGAAGTGAATCCCAATAAGTGCCGGTTTTTCGTGTCTCAGAGGTCACATTATGTTGGACATGTTTTCACCTCTAACGGACTAAAACCCGACCCCTTGAAGGCAGCTGCCATCTCGAGATGCAGCCCCCACCGACGTTTGCCAGGTCTACAACGATTCTTGGGCATGGTGAACTACCTTGGAAAGTTTGTACCAAACCTCAGTGAGCTGAGTGCTCCCTGCGGCAGCTGACAAAAAAAGGATATCGCCTGGGTCTGGCTCCCCACATCACCAGCAGGCCTTTGACTGCCTCAAGTCGAAACTGATTAGACTCGACGTTGCGGTTCTTCGACGTGGGTCGCCCCATCACCGTCACCTGTGACGATTCCAAGTTCGGTCCTGGGTGCGGCTGCTTCCCCCAGGTCTGTCGATGGATCGCGTGTATACATCTGTCTCCTATGCCTCCCGCACCATGACGGACACCGAGCAGCGGTACGCTCAGATCGAGAAAGAGCTGCTCGCGGTGGTGTTCGCCTGCTCCAAGTTCAGAGACTTCCTGTTCGGCAGCAGATTTACGGTCGAAACCGACCACCAGCCACTGGTGACAATCCTGAACAAGCCGATTCACGCTGCCCCTGCCAGGCTGCAGCGTATGATGCTGCAGCTCCAGCGTTTCGACTTTGATATAATCTACAAGAAGGGCACCGAGATGCACATTGCGGACACCCTGGGGTCGATGCAACACTCGCCCACGCTCAGTGCCAATTCTACTGGCCTGGAATGGCCAAATATATCCGAGACCGAGTTTCTGCCTGCTCCACGTGCAATAGTCTTGCTCCACACCAGCAGCGACAGCCCCTGCTGCAACAGCCTGCCCCTGCCTTGGCCTGGTCCTCGCTGGCCGCCGACATATTCGAGTGGCGTGGTAACCACTACCTTGTCCTGGTCGACTCGTACTCAAACTGGTTTGAGGTGGATTTGCTGACATCCCTCACGTCGGAGATGGTGATCCGAAAGCTGCGGAAAACACTTCTCCACTTTTGGGACCCTGTTAGGCTGCAGACTGACAAACGGCAGGCAGTTTACAAGCCGAGAATTCAAAAGTTTTGCCGACAAGTGGAACTTCGTGCATTTCACCAGCAGCCCAGAGTACCCACAGAGCAACGGCCTTGCAGAACGGGCCGTCCGCAGCGCAAAGCTTCTGATGGAACAGGCGTGACTATCCAACTCTGATTTGTTTTTGGATCTCCTGAACTCAAGAATGTTTCCAGGGATCGGCCATGGGTCACCTGCTCAGCGTCTGATGTCCAGAACTACCAGATCTACCATCCCGATTGCCCAGCGCCAGCTGCAACCTCGGGTGCTGGAGCCTGCCTCCGTGCAGAGGCGAATTCAAGAGAAACATGACAGCCAGCGGCGTTCCCACGATCGGTCGTGCAGACCACTCGATCCTCTGTTGCCTGGACAGCTTGTTCGGTTGCAGACCGCCAGTGGTCACTCCCGTCTGGCTACCGTGGTTGGGGTGGCCGACTCACCTCGTTCGTATCTGGTCGACTATGAGGGTACAATCTACCGAAGAAGCCGACAACACCTGCTTGCGGTTAATGAGCCAAAGCTGCAGCCCCCGGGGCCCTATGCCCCGCCACTCTCCTACCAGCAGCCGGCTGCCGTCCCGGCTGGTGTTCCCTGCATGCCTCGGTCCCCATCTCGAGCGCTGGTTCCCCTCTGCGCGGGTCCCCTGTTGCCGGTCGCGGTTCTCCCTCTCCTGTTTCTCCCCACCCCAATGCCCTCCCCTAGTTCCCCAGCTGTCCTCGCGTCCTCCTGTTTCTTCTGCTCCTTCGGGGGAAGGGGGGAGACATCCGTACGCGCTCGGGCCGGATCAGCAAGCCACCTGTTCGTACTGGCGATTTTGTTTAATTCTGCTTGTTTAATTCTGTTGTCGTGACAACAATCTGTTTTTTGATTTTCTAAGGGGAGAAAGTAGATGGTTTATATGCAACCAATAATATAGTTACCTCAGTCCCATTAACCCCGCCTAGTTAACATCAATCATAACGCCTTCCCCTTCCTGGGTGCAGCAGTAGAAGAATGTAGCTAGTGCTTGAGGATGTATGTAATACCCTGTGCTATCATTAAAAGATGTTGCACACTTTAAGAGTTTGTAAAGTGTTTATTTACAAGAAACAAACAGGTTCAAGTTTATTTCAAAGTCTGATTTTTTCTCTGTTCTAAATGTTATATATTCTGCAAGTACGCAATGTTTGGATAGATTTGTAATGGGTCGTTACATTGCAGTATTTTAAAACAAACACAAATCTACCCCAGTATATTAAATTCTGATGAAGATTTCATTCAAACCAAAATTATTATTTTGCAATTACATGTCGATTACTGCAACAAAAATAAAACAAACTAGACTAAGTGGGACCCATTGGATCCCATGTTCACACGGGAGGGCTGGTCCCCCAGCGCAATATTCCACCTCTCTGCCAATTCCAATATTGGTGGCCAGTGGGGGGGCCGCATTCTGGAGCGTTAGTATGGGTGTTGTGGGCTGAAGGGACTGGAACCAACCCCCACTTGCAGTGCTAGCATGGACACTGTGGGCCAAATGGATTCTTGGGGTGTCAGCTCAAGCCTGATGTGCTGCCAGTTCACACGGATGGTGGGCTGGTGGGCTGGCAGCTCATTCACGGCTATTCCTTCAAATTCCATTTCAAGCAGGGTGCAAGACCACCAAATTCAAATGCAATTTCCTACCATTTTAAGCAGGGTGCAAGGCCACCAAATCCAAGTGCAGTTTCATACCACTTCAAGCAGGGTGCAAGGCCACCAAATCCAAGTGCAGTTTCATACCACTTCAAGCAGGGTGCAAGGCCACCAAATTCAACTGCAGTTTCATAATACTTCAAGCAGGGTGCAAGGCCACCAAATTCTAGTGCAGTTTCATACCAGTTCAAGCAGGGTGCCCGGCCACCAAACTCAAGTGCAGTTTCCTGCCACTGGAAGCAGGGTGCAAGGCCACCAAATGCTAGTGCTGTTACATGCCATTTCAAGCAGGGTGCAAGGCCACCAAATTCAAGTGCAGTTTCATGCCATTTCAAGCCACAACCTCCATTTGCAGTGCTTTATTTCGAACCAATCACCACATGCAGTTCTTTATTTCAAACCAACCACCATTTGCAGTGCTTTATTTTGAACCAACCACCATTTGCGGTGCTTTATTTAAAACCAACCATCACCAACAGCCATTTGCAGTGCTTTATTTCAAGCCAACCACCACCAACAACCATTTGCGGTGTTTTATTTCAAACCAACCGCGACCAACAACCATTTGCGGTGCTTTATTTCAAGCCAACCGCCACCAACAACCATTTGCGTGCTTTATTTCAAACCAACCACCATCAACAACCATTTGTGGTGCTTTATTTCAAACCAACCACCACCAACAACCATTTGCGGTGCTTTATTTCAAACCAACAACCATTTGTGGTGTTTTATTTCAAACCAACCACCACTAACCACCATTTGCTGTGCTTTATTTCAAACCAACCACACTTTCATTTTCAAACCACATCAAGGACACTCAAGGTCACACTCACAGTATAGTAGACATGTGTTCAGTGTTATTCACAGCTGAGAATGAGAGACGTGACCCTCTCGCTCTCCCGTCTTACAGAGACTGACTGAGGCACTCAACACTTCTGGGGTCTATTTTATTAGTCCCTGCAGAAGGGGCGTGGTCTTCAGGAGAGAGAACATCTCAACATTTTTTTAAACACTAATAACTATTTTATTTTTCATCGATGGGAAAATCCTCTTGTCCTGCACAGTGGAGGGGGACTGAGTAAGATGGCCAAAAACCACAGCCGTAAGTGGCAGCGTTTTTTCTAAAATCAATATACAAAACAGGAAGTGGTCAAGATCAGACTTTTAGCAACATAGATTACATTTTGCTTCTGTCGATTTACCTGTGGTGGTGCACAGCACGGGAGCCCAAATAGAGGGCTGAGAACAGAGCAAAGGCAAAAGCTGGGTATGTCCAGGTTGCTAGAGAATAACCAAACCACTCCAAAATCTCACCAAAATAGTTTGCTGCAGAAATGTATTCAAATAATCCTCCTGAAAATGCAAAACCATAAAGATAGATTATGATTACAGTCATGGATCATTTAGTGTCACAAAGTCCTTGTTATCTTGATATAAAACCAATTTCCTTTGACTATTGTTACACTTCAGGAATCAGCACTAAGTACAATGTAACCAAACACAAACCAGGTTTCCTTAAACCAGCTGAAAATTAAAAAAAAAACTGAGCATTTACTGTGTTCAATAAATCTCTCATGGCTGTTGTATTCTTATAACCCAGTTTAATGTTAATGTTGAAGCTGTGACGTCAGCCTAAACACGAGCCACTAATGCTCGAACCCTCGTCAGGAGATACGAGGGCGGGCACGTGATGTCTTGGGCTAGAGGGAGTGTCCTGGTACTTAAGGTCTCTCACCTCGTGACCTAGGAAGTCAACAGGTAGCTGAGCCCGAGAGTACAACCTCGCTCAGCTACAGCAACATTGTAATATGGTTAGCGCACCAACTTAACGTGTCACCACTGAATAAACAACACTTTGAACCGGCCTGAAGTCTCACCTTTATTCACCACATATGGTGCCGCTACATTGGTGACCCCCGACTGTCCGAATTGAAATTTGGACTCACCTGGAGCACGCAGCCTCGGGACACCTGATGTCTGCAGCCGGCTGCCCAGCCCTGCAGAATTACGCTGCCGCCAACCCGGCCCTGCAGTGAGGTATGCCGCCTCTTCCCCACCAGCTGCTGCTCACCAGAGCTGAGAGCTCCTCTGCATGACCTGCCCGGAGCCGACCACCGGAGCGGAGAGGTTGTACCCACCGCCACTGCCATACCAGCTACAACAAGGCCGACACACGCCCAATGGCCCTGGGAGCAGAGAGAGAGTACGTGCCGCTCTCCGGCTCCCGACAACGGACCAGGTCCTCGCACGGCGAACATGGCTCCAGGCCCTGCACTGCACCGGGCCCCACCGCTCCAGACCCGGCACCGGCCCCACCTCACCTGCAACGCACCAGGCCTCACCGCTCCAGACCCAGCACCGCAACAGGCCTTGCCATGGCTCCACGCCCTGCCCTGCACCGTGCCTGGCCCCGCTGGCCGCTGCCCAGCTCTTCTGGCCTAGCCGATAGGGCGGGCTTACCTGGGGTGCCTGCCAAAGACGCTTTTCTGCTCCTCACCAGTCTTGAATCGCTGGTGAACGCCGCCTCAGCTGGCCGGCAAAATGGCCGCCGAGGCCTCCTACAACAAGCAGCCGCGAGACTACAAAAATGGCCGCCACGGCCGGCCAGAAGAGATGCTTGAACTTACTGTCCACAGTGTCACTTCCTGGCCGGATGCCGTCACTGCAGCCTCACTGCCATCCACAGCGCCACCTTCCAGCTGGATGCAGTTCCTGCAGCCTGACTACCGGCAACAGCGCCTCATTCATGGTAAATGGTAGGGAATTGAGGAATGCTGTGGAACAGAGGGATCTAGGAATAACTGTGCATAGTTCCCTGAAGGTGGAATCGGATGTAGATAGGGTGGTAAAGAAAGCCTTTGGTGTGCTGGCCTTTATAAATCGGAGCATTGAATATAGGAGTAGGGAAGTAATGTTAAAATTGTACAAGGCATTGGTAAGACCAATTCTGGAGTATGGTGTACAATTTTGGTCGCCTAATTATAGGAAGGATGTCAACAAAATAGAGAGAGTACAGAGGAGATTTACTAGAATGTTGCCAGGGTTCCAACAACTATGTTACAGAGAAAGGTTGAACAAGTTAGGTCTTTATTCTTTGGAGCGCAGAAGGTTAAGGGGGACTTGATTGAGGTCTTTAAAATGATGAAAGGATAGACAGAGTTGACGTGGATAAGCTTTCCCCATTGAGGGTAGGGAAGATTCAAACAAGAGGGCATGACATGAGAATTAAGGGACAGAAATTTAGGGGTAACGTGAGGGGGAAACTTCTTTACTCAGAGGGTGGTGGCTGTGTGGAATGAGCTTCCAGTAGAAGTGGTGGAGGCAGGATCGATTTTAACATTTAAAAGTAAAGTGGATAGGTATATGGACGTGAAGGGAATGGAGGGGTTTGGTCTGAGTGCAGGTAGATGGGACTAGGGGAAAACAAATGGTCGGCACGGACTGGAAGGGCCGAGAGGACCTGTTTCCGTGCTGTAATTGTTATATGGTTATATTGTTATATGGTTATTCAGGTCGGAGGCGGTCACTGCAACACAGCTTTCCTATCCTGCACTATGAACACTGGACAATTTGAACTTTGGACACTGATTGCACTGTAATTTGTCTTTTTACTGTTCATTTTTGCGTTCACTGCATTTGTAGGTGGTGGAATAGAAAGCGATGTGTGGGAACATTAAGTAGATGAGGAAGAGGGGAACTATATTACCCGGAAGAGAATTCAGTGTTCATGCAGTCAGAAGACAAGAATCTGCAGATGCTGGAATCTTAAATAAAGCAAAAGGCACTAGCGTAACTCAACAAGTCATGCAGTATCTGTGGAGGGAAAGGATAGGCAATGTTTTGGGTCAGGACGCTTCTTCATGCTGTCAGGTTATAGACTGAACCTGGACCAGTCCAACTGAAACATCAACAGGTTCTCTCTGCACAGTTGCTGCCAGACCTTCTGAATATTTCTAGTATTTTGTTTGAATTTAACATTTATAACAGCAATTTACAGGAGAAATTGGCCAAAAGATAATCACATATTCCATGTTTTAATATATACAGCAAATTATCTTCAAAAATATAAGTATAGGCCATTGATTCATTAACAATAATGGAATGAATAGAACTTGGATGCAAAACTCAGTTACTATTTTAAAAGATAGTAGGAAAGGTTACCTCGAGGAATTTTATAACTCAAATCTCCTGGTTCCCTCAATTTGCGCAACAAATTATCGCTATGAATATTGAAGGCCATTCCCATCAAGAATAGCAATATCCCTGGAAAACAAACATGAAAGTCTCTTGAAACACAGTAGAGAAATAAAAACATTCAATTACATCCTTGCTGTATTTGTCTTGAGAATTCATCAAATATTTTGAGACTTCAATGTGGCTTCATCCAATTTATCCGTTTTCTATTTAACTCTTTAGATTGTGTTAATTCTCCTGCCTTCACCCAAGTATAGATGTGTCAGGAACCCAAAATTCAAAGTATTGATATATTATAATTAAAATGAAGGGTCTATCACAAGTTCCATGAGATTAAAGGAGCAAACATTTTGCACGAGTAAATATCAGGTACTGTACAAACTAACTCTGCTAATCATATTAAATTGTATTAGGCTTTACATACACACTTCTACAAAAATATTGAAATTAGGAATAATGGTCTATTCTAGCCTGCTCCACCAATCAACACTACCGCAGCTGATATCAATCATTCATGTAGGTATACCATTTCTATCATCCCATTATTTCTCCCGCTTTCCTTTGATCCCTTAGAATTAAGGAATATCTTGCCGGTGCCGCTTTTTCTTCAGTTCTAAATAGCATGACCCCATGTCAAGGCGGAAAACACCTGGTTCCATATACTCAGCAACCAGGGAACTTCCTCCTTGCATCTAAACTGTCCATGTTAACATTTAATTAGGCTTATTCAAGAACATGGGTTCTTGAATAATTTTGAAAGGGTTCAGAAAAGATTTACGAGTATGTTGCCAGGACAAGAGGGTGTGAGCTATAGGGAGTGTTAAGTAGGATAGGTCTCTATTTCATGGAGCATAGGATGAGGGGAGATCTTATAGAGGTTTACAAAATCATGAGGGGAATAGATTGGGTAAATGCACAGAGTCTTTTACCCAGAGTGGGGGAAATTGAGGACCAGAGGACATAGGTTCAAGGTGAAGATGTAATAGGAATCCAAGGGGTAAGTTTTTCACACAGAGGATAGTGAGTGTATGGAACAAGCTGCCAAAGGAGGTAGTCGAGGCTGGAACTATTCCATCGTTTAAGAAACAGTTGGACAGGTACATGGATAGGACAGGTTTGGAGGGTTATGGACCAAGCGCAGTCAAGTGGGACTAGGGTAGCTGGGACATTGTTGGCCGGTGTGGGCAAGTTGGGCCTAAGGGCCAGTTTCCACACTGAATCACTCTATGACTCTAACATCTCACATTCTTATAATATGTACACGGAAATGATTATAGTATCAAAACCACAAGAATTACTGTAAGCTTTTTAATTCTTCATTAACAAATTGACAAATAATCCAATGATTAGGACGTCAACACAACCTCAACTGGGGTTTTATATAAGTATGATAGAATCATATTCAAAGACAAATGCAAGAGCAGCTAGAAGATGTTTACAATTCAGGCAATTTGCAATATCCCTTCAAAACAAAATCATAATGTCCACAACTCCATTTCAATCGGATTGCTGCTATAGTTTAGTTTGTCACGTGTACCGAGGTGCAGTGAAAAGTTTGTGTAGGAAGGAACTGCATGCTGGTTTACGCTGAAGATAAACACAAAATGCTGGAGTAACTCAGTGGGACAGGCAGCGTGTCTGGATAGAAGGAATGGGTGATGTTTCAGGTCGAGACCCTTCTTCAGACTTTTGTTGTGGGCTAACCAGTCATCGAAAAGATTGTACACAATTACAATTGAGCCATCCACAGTGTACAGATATATGATGAAGAGAATAATGTTTAGTACACAATAAAGTCCAGTAAAATCTGATTAAGAGGTAGTCTGAGGGTCTCCATTGATGTAGATATCCTACTTATTGCAATCAGTGTAAATGTCTGCATGTCTGATGGATTGGGCTACATCCACAACTCTGGAATTTGTGGTCTTGGGCAATGCTTTTTCCAAAGCAAACAATGGTGCAATCTGACAATATGCTTTCTATTGTGCATCTGCAGAAGTTTATAGATTGGGGCATTAAGCACAAGAGCAGCGAGGTCATGCTCTAATTTTATGAAACATTGATCTGATCATCATCTTCCTCAGCTTGTCAATGTGCCAGTTTTCCTCACTCTCTTAAGGAGGTAGAGGCATTGGTGTGCCTTCTTGGCTGTCGCTTCATCATTCTAAAGTGCGAGAAAATTAAGATGTTTTATATTGCAGAAAGAGTTGGAATGTGGTGAGGAAATATTTGGAGACCAAGATTATTCAGGTCACTTCTGAGGTCCAAGGGTCCCACCTGCTTTATGTGGGACTAAAGAGAAAAAAAAACACTAATTAAGGAATATTCTAAATAAAAGGTGGCCTCTGCTTTCTTAGGATCTGAAACTATTGATGCACCTTTGTTGTTCAATGTCATTCAGATGTTTTTTGGTAAACATATACCTGATATCCCATGGTTGATTTGAGGCAAAGGCCAGAAGCTGTTTATACAGTTATTAAACATGCCCCCCAGTAAATGGGACAACAAATCTTGATTAAACTGGTTCTATGATCACATCTAGGTGACAACTAACCAGATTTGACATTTAACAAGAAAATAAATCAAGACAGTGCAGCAGATGTGGTTTACATCGACTTCAGTAAGCTTTTTGATAAAATCCCACAGACTGGTCTTGTACGATAGGCTGGCAATTTGACAACCAACCTCTGATCCCTTATGCCTTAAGGCACAAAGCAACTGAAGACAGTTGGACAGCTAAATCCAAAAGGGACAAAGTGATAGGAGGCAAAGAGTAGGAGATTATGGACATTTCAGTGGCTGGAAACCTGTAGCAGGTGATGTATCGCAGGAGACAGTGCCAATATATACAAATGACATGGATGAGCATCTGATTAGTGATTGCAAACAACAAAAATTGGTGGAGTTGTTGATAGCAACGAAGGTTGCACGAGGTTACAGCAGGACAGACAACAACTGAAAAGTTGAAAGAAAATGTGGCAGATGGAATTCAATTTAGACAAGTGTGAGGTTATGCACTCAACACATGAAGGATGTGTTAGAGAGTGCTGAAGAGATTCACCAAGAATTTACCTGAAATTGAGGGATATTGTTATAGGGAGAGATTGAATAAACTTGGTTTATTCTCACTGTAATGTAGGAAGCTGAAGGGTGACCTCGGAGGTTTGACCTGATGGTATACCCGGTCGTGTTCTAAAAACCTGTGAGGACCAACTGGCTGGAGTTTTTACGGACATTTTCAACCTCTCACTTCTGAGGTCCAAGGGTCCCACCTGCTTTAAAAGGGCATCAATTATACCAGTGCCAAAGAAGAGAAAGGTGACATGCCTCAATGACTATCGACCAGTGGCACTAACGCCTGTGGTGATGAAGTGCTTTGAGAGGTTGATCATGGTGCAAATCAACTCCTACCTCGACAAGAACCTGGACCCACTGCAGTTCGCTTACCGCCACAACAGATCAACGGTGGATGCGATCTCGCTGGCCCTCCACTCTGCTCTGAACCACTTGGACAACAAAAACTTATCTGTCAGGCTGTTATTCATTGATTACAGCTCGGCATTTAATACAATCATCCCCTCCAAGCTGGTTACCAAACTCGCAGAACTGGGTCTCTGCGCATCCCTCTGCAATTGGATCCTCGACTTCCTCATTCTCAGATCATAGTCTGTTCCTATTGGTGGAAATGTTTCAACCTCGATAACAATCAGCACGGGAGCACCTCAAGGCTTCATGCTCAGCCCCCCGCTGTATTCACTCTATACTCATGACAGCATAGTCAGTCATACTGCGAACTCCATCATCATGATGACACCACTATCGTGGGACGTATCACTGAAGGGGATGAGTCAGAGTATAGAAGAGAGATCGAGCGACTGTCCATATGGTGCCAGCACAAGAACCTGGCCCACAACACCAGCAAAACCAAGGAACCGATTGTAGACTTTGGAAGGAGTAGGATGGGGTCCCACAGTCCTGTTTATATCAATGGGTCGATGGTTGAAAGGGTCAAGATCTTCAAATTCCTGGGCAGAGAACACTGAAGATCTTTCCTGGTCAGAGAACACTGATGCAATTATTAAGAAAGCACATCAGTGCCTCTACTTCCTGAAAAGATTACGGAGAGTTAGTTTGTCAAGGAGGACTCTCTCTAACCTCTACAGATGCACAGTAGAGAGCAAAGGTCCTATAGTGGAGCAAGATAGGCCACTCCTGCGAAATCCAATGGGCTGATGTGTAGTACACAACGGAACGGAACATGGGCATTTTTTCGTCCATTTCAGTAACCGGAACCTACCAGGCTCCACTCACAGTGTAATCAATGTTGCGGGGGGGGGGGGGGGGGGGGGGGGGGGGAACAGTTTGTGTGTGTGATATAGGGTTAGACTCATAATTCTGTTAGTTCATAATTCTGTTAATTCTTGGTAAAGAATAAAATTTGACTCTGGTAATTTTCTTTTTTAAATCATTTCTTTTTAATGGCTCATAAGCTGTGTTTGAGTTCATTTTATAGTAACCGGAACCTACCCAACCCGACCCCACCCGCAATGAACGTTGAGGGGAACAGTTTGTGTGTGTGTGTGTGTGTGTGATATAGGGTTAGATTCATAATTCTGTTGATTCTTGTTAAAGAATAAAATGTTTATACATTTTGATTCTGGTAATTTTCTTTTTTAATGTTTTTTTAACTAATTTCTTTTTAAATGGCTCATATGCTGTGTTTGAGTTGATTTTGTTGAGTTGACACGCACTCTGTAATTAATTCATCTAATCACACTTCACAACTGCAGTAATTGCAGGGGTTATCTAAATTAAGTATTTCACAAAATTAAATGCGTTTAAGCAAGATTTACAAATGGTGTATAACTTAAGGATGGTTCTATTCAGTAAGCATACCTGATTAGATTGTGCTGGAAAGAACACACATATATGAATGTGATATAGATGTATATAATAATATCACACACATTTACATTTCTTCCGATTTTATATCCGATGATGAACTTTATTTCAGACTAGACAAGGGACAACATTAAATAAAAAAACATTGTAAACCTCCCCGCTGATCCGGGCCAGACTCCCCGCCGGGACAAAGCCTCAGCCCCGAATTGGGCCGCTCCGCCGGAAAACCGCTTCAGACTCAGCCCTGCGTCAGGCCGCTCCGCCGGGACTCAGCCCCCAGTCGGGCCGCTCCGCCGGGATATAGCCTCAGCCCCGCGTCAGGCCGCTCCTCTGGGACTCAGCCCCGAGTCGGGCCGCTCTGCTGGGATCCAGCCCCGAGTCGGGCCGCTCCGCCTGAAAGCCGCTTCAGACTCAGCCCCGCATCGGGCCGCCGCCTCAACCCCAAAGACGGAGGCGGAAGCAAGATGGCGGAAGCTGATTGCAGAAATGGGTCCTATAATTACCCATGAATTTGCCCATGACCGTACTATGCGTTTTTCGTGGGAGTAGTCCATCTTGCTCCACTATAGGATCTTTGGTAGAGAGCATGCTGACCGGTTGCATCATGGCTTGGTTCGGCAACTTGAGCGCCCTGGAGAGGAAAAGACTACAAAAAGTAGTAAACACTGCCCAGTCCATCATCGGCTCTGACCTCCCTTCCATCGAGAGGATTTATCGCAGTCGATGCCTCAAAAAGGCTGGCACTATCATCAAGGACCCACACCATCCTGGCCACACACTCATCTCCCCGCTACCTTCAGGTAGAAGGTACAGGAGCCTGAAGACTGCAACAACCAGGTTCAGGAACAGTCTGAAGAAGGGTTTTGGCCTGAAACATTGCCCATTTCCTTCGCTCCATAGATGCTGCCGCACCCGCTGAGTTTCTCCAGCAATTTTGTCTACCTTCAGGAATAGCTTCGTCCCCACAGCCATCAGGCTATTAAACTTGGATCGGACAAAACTTTGAACATTAGTAGCCCATTATCTGTTATTTGCACTTCATCAGTTTATTTATTCATGTGTGTATATATTTATATCATGGTATATGGACACACTGATCTGTTCTCTAGTCATGCCTACTATGCTCTGTTGTGCTGAAGCAAAGCAAGAATTTCATTGTCCTATCAGGGACACATGACAATAAACTCTCTTGAATCTTGAATCTTATAAAATGATGAGTGGTATAGATACTCAGACTCTTTCCCAGAGCACAGGAATTCACAACTTGAGGGCACACATTTAAAGAGAGTGAGAGAAGAAATTAAAGAAAGCCAAAGGATTTCCCACACAGTGGGTGGATGGTTATCTGGTACAAGTTGCCAGAGGCAGATACAATTAACGTGTAAAAGGTATTACGAAATAAGTAGACGGGAATGGGCCTAATATATAATCATTTATTCAAGTTACAGATAAATATGAGCATTATTCTTCATTTTTGACAAGTTGCTAGATGCTGCAATAATCCAGACACACAAGGAACTGCAAATGCTGGTTTATTAAAAAAAACAAAGTAATGGACTACTCAGCAGGTCAGTCAGCATTTCTGAAAGGCTTGGATAGGCAACCTTCAGATCAGGACCTTTGTTCGGACTGATTGCAAACACAGGGAGAAAGCTGGAAAATAGATGTGGGGCAGGACAAAGCTGGCCAAATGATAGGTGGATACAGGTGAAAGGGGTTTGATTGTCAGATGGGTGAACAAAGGCCAGAGATAAAGGGAGACAGAAGGGTGTTAGATAAGGAGAAGAGGAGAGAAATTTGAAGCCAGAGGAAGGGATAAAGGTATAAGGATAGGGGACAAGATGTGTACACACCTAGATGGTACACAGGGACAAGATGGGAGGGTTGTTACCTCAAATTGTGGAATTCAGTGTTCATGCCATTGGGTTATAAGTTACTCAAATGGAATAGGCGGTGCTGTACCTCCAGTTTGCACGTGGCCTCACTCTGGCAATAGAGGCAGCCCAGGACAGAAAGGTCAATATGGGAATGAAAAGGAAAGTTAAAATGGTTAAACCCCAGTGTGCACCCATTTCTCTCGTTATCCCATCTCCTTCTCCCCTGCCCACTTCCACCTCTATCCCTTCCTCTGGTTTCACATTTAACTTCTCTTCTCTCCTTATCTTAGACTCTGTCTCCCTTCACCTGTATCCACTGATCAGGATATCTTGCTAGGCTTTGTCCCACCCTCACCTCTCTTTTCCAGTTTTCTGTTACCCACTACAATCAGTTGACTAGAAGGTCCTAACCCGAAACGTCACCTGCACTTGTCCTCCAGAGATCCTGTCTGACTCACTGAGTTATTCCAGCACTTTAGTTTAATTTTTGCTGTAATAACCTGAATGTTATGACATTTCCCCAACTGATATGTATTATATAGATTTCTTTTTTGCTGTGCCAATTATGATTCCACAATCACAACCTTGCTGCCCAGTAAATGATATTCCAACATGTCAACAGGGTAGACCCAATAAATCAAAGTAAAACTTACGAAGCCACAATTCCAATGCCCAAAACATTTCTGCTCTCACTTCAGAAGGAGCAGAAATTATTGGATCCAAATATTACACATCATTAAGGATTGTTGTGACCTTCAGGAGCTTTAAAATGTCTCAAATGAACTCCAAGGAATTCCATTAAATACAATGCTTCCACATTGCTGGAAACCCAGCCTTGGAATGTGCCCTTGAACATCTACCGAGGGGGCAGCAGGTTTGAAATGGATCCAGTTTGGAGGAAAATTTAGGAAGATTGGCAATGTTGGAGAAGATAGTCCAAGTTTCCCTTCTCAGTCTCTCCACTGCAACGAATCATCTGACTCTTTTGCACATATTACAAACCATTCTGAAGGGTCCCGATCTGAAATGTCACCTGCCCATTCCCTCTACAGATGCTGCCTGACCTGCGAGTTACTGCAGCACTTTGTGTTTTACAAAACATAGGCATGATACATAAAAACAATCTCTGAGTGTGATTATATCTTGCTTTTAAATTTGAATATTTGCTTTAGATTGATATGTATTTGCATCCTACCAATATGTACACTTTCTAATCTAGGTTTACTGGGAAGTCAAGATAAACATTTGAAATAGCAAATCAGCCACATAAAGAGATAAATAACATTTACACACCAAACTGACATATCTAGCCAATGTTGTACACCCCTTTTATCATCAAAATGCGAGGCATTGACAGCAGTACTGGAAATGTAATCTGGTGCCGTACCAGAGCACTGCAAAGGGATGAAAGGTTTTACTAGAAACAATCAGCACCTTCTGTACAGAAAGTGATGGAAAGCCTAGGGACAACAGAAGAGAGCCAAGTCTAAAATTCCAACAATACAAGTTGATGGTTAAGATCCAGAACCATGGCCACAGTTTAAGAATAAGGAGCAAGCCATTTAGAACAGAGACGAGGAAACACTTTTTCTCACAGAGAGTGGCGAGTCTGTGGAATTCTCTGCCTCAGAAGGCAGTGGAGGCAGGTTCTCTGGAAGCTTTCAAGAGAGAGCTAGATAGGCCTCTTAAAAATAGCGGAGTCAGGGGATATGGGGAGAAGTCAGGAACGGGGTACTTACTGGGGATGATCGGACATGATCACATTGAATGGTGGCCTGGCTCGAAGGGCTGAATGGCCTACTCCTGCACCTATTGTCTATTATGGAGGATTTTGATACAGAAGGAAACTGGATGGGATGTTAACTGACAAGCCATCTAGCCTTGTCCCATATTATAATGCTATGCAGTTCTTTGGAGGATGCAGAGGTTTGAGGGATACTAGAAATACATTTTGAGTGCACAAATACGTAGAAATAAATCTGCTGGGAGATTATTATTTGGACCAGCTTCCCTACTTCCCTGCTCCCCAACCACATTAATAAATGTTATTGAAAAATTAGTTTTATCACAGGTTCAATCAATCAAAGATAACCAATCTATTCTCAAACAAACACTGTTATTTCAATCTACCCTCTTTTGTAGAAACAAAGGCTTCTTCACAACCAAAAGCAATTTACATCAGGAAAAAAATTAATTCACAACAAAAAGCTAGGGACAATAAGAGCCAACAGTCAAATCTAAAATTGTACTCCAACATTAAAAGATAATTATTAAGATTAGAGAAGGTTTTGATGCAGAAGAAAACTGATGGGTCGTCAATTGACAAACTTAAGTTTACATGAATTAAATTCACAGAAAAAAAGCACAATGTTGGGGGCAGTGAGCACAAAGTAATAACACAAATTAATGGAATATTAATTGCATAATAAAAAAATTTAAATGCTAGAAGATTCATGATCATAACTTACCGAACAAAAATCTGAAGTCCGTTGTCCAGCTATCATCATACTTTGTACAGTAGATCAAGTTGTGTCCTTGAAGATACCCATTACAAGTGCAAAATACAAAACTTCGCAAAACAAAGGAGATTTCAACAGATCCCCCTCTGGTGAAGTATCCATAAATCCACGTCCTAATATACCAGGGAACAAATGGAAATCATGTTTATTTTCTTTGATGTTCTTTTTCCCACAAAAGGATATCCTTCAAATATCCTATGACCACTTAGATTTTGTTCTAAACATGTCCTAAACATTGTACCACCACATCTGCTCTCAATGCCTTCCATTTCAGGACTTAAAATGTACCCCTTTATATGGAAATGGGACTTCCCTTCTGCTGTGGTTGATTGCATCCTTCATTGGCATTTCTTCCATTTCTTAGACTTCCACTCTCATCTAACCCCACCTCCTTCCACACAGATGGAGTTCCCAGAGTCATCACCTTTCACCCTACTAGCATCCAGCACATCATACATTGCCTTTTACACCATCTGCATCAAATTGCCTGTCACTTACATCAGCTCCTCCCCACACCTTCTGATCCCCACACAGGGATCACTCCTTCCGTGACTCCTGATCCTCTCGTCCTTCTTGAACCCCTGACATTTTATCTTGCAACCACAAGGAGTGCAACGCTTTCGTTTAAAGATACAGCATGAAACAGGCCCTTTGGCCCACAGAGTCAGCACCAACCAGCGATCCCCATACACAAACACTATCCTACACACACTAGGGATAATTTACAATTTGACCAGGCCATTTAGCCTACAAACCTGTACGTCTTTGGAGTGTGGGAGGAAACTGGAGCACCCGGAGAAAACCCATGCAGGTCATGGGGAGAACGTACAAACTCCATACAGATAGCAGCCTGAGTCAGGATCGAACCTGGGTCTCTGGTGTTGTAAGGCATCAACTTTACCATTGTGCCACCGTAGCACCCCTTACACTTATTGCTTCACTACCATCTAAGGTCCCAAACAGCCCTTCCAAGCGAGGCAGAGATTCACTTGTACCTCCACTCTCATCTGTTGCATTCAGTTCCTCTCGAAGTGGCCTCCTCTACATTTGGCAAGATCAAATACAAATTAGGCCACCAGTTGGAGAGCTTTGGTTCTCTATCTGCAATGTCCATCCTGCACTCCCGGTTGTATGCCATTTCAACTACTTACCATGCCCCTATCAACCTGTCCAGCCACTGCCTTCTCTATTGCCATAGTGAGGCCCAACACAAACAAAAGCAACACAACCTCATTATGTTTTAGTTGTCTACAACCTGCAATATAAACATTGAATTTTTCCTTTTCAATAACCCTTGCCTCATATTCCGTTTTCGGCCTTTCCATCTGATCCATCTCCAGTATTAGGATCCCTCCAATTTTTTCTCCTTTCCACTTCCCACCATCATCCATTTTTGCTCCCCTTCCAGTTCCCTCCACTTAGTTCACATACATTTCACCTGCCAGATACCCTTCCCCATCTTTACTTCACCTCTATCCCCAATTGTTCTCTTTGTCATATTCTTACTTATCAGATTCTAGAACTGGTAGTCCATGTTTTGATTAATCTCCATTGTAGCCAACGCTACCTTTAAACTCTACACTTTCCCTTTCTTCACCCAAAACAGCACCCCCCTCCCCCCTTTTGTCTGGTTCAGATTTTCCCTATAATTCACTTGTCTCCTCCCCGGTTCCATTTACCAATCACCTTTCACCTCTCCTCAGTGTACTAATCGTTCATTGATCCCGATCTTACCCCTCTTCTCTTATGTTGGCCAACTTCCCTCTGCATTAAGTGGGCGGTGTAGGGTCTTGACCCAAAACATCAACAATTCCTTCCTCAACTCACCCACCCAGATCATTCCTTTGTCTTATTTAACGCTATACCACACCCTTCCGTGTTCCATGCAATTAAAAATAAATCTCTCTTTTCCAGTTCTGACAAAGTATCTTTGATCTAGCACATTCACTGCATCTTCAGATGCTGACAGACCTAAGTGCCTTTACAGCATCTCGTTTCTTTTTGGACCGTTTTATATTCTAGGTAGATGGGTTACAATTTGCTGAATAACCCAGATTACATGATTTTAGATTTTACAAAGTCATTTTTAATGTAACCAAAAAGCACACAATACAGCGTGGAAAGACAGCTGACAGGAGGAAAAGACCCCGGCGGTGCTGTCATGGACTAGCTATCCATGATGGCAGGCTCCATCACTGTGAATTGTGAATAGGAGTCACCCCTCATGGCTACGAAAAATTCAAAGAGGAAAATACCCCCCCCCCCCCCCCCCGAGTCTGCGAGAGCGGAAGATGACTCATCGGATGACAACCCGGTAACTGACCCTGGAATGAACACAATGACGAAGAAGATAATCGGCACGGCACTTACAACATCAGCTGCAGGACAAGAACTCCAAGTGTGTAGCTGCGGCTGGTCCAAGGTAACATCCATCAGAGGCCTAAAAATACATCAAGTGCGGATGAAGTGCTTGAAGGAGGTGAGGCCGGGACCTCGCATTGATCAGCATCTCCTGAGAGAAAGATCAAATCAGTCGAGTGAAGCTCAGCGGCAGGATACAACCCACAGTCCAACGAGCATCAAAACCCCAGTGGGCAAGGAGAGTAATTCAAGCACAACATCTGAGAACCAGACGCAGCCTGCTTTGGAGAAGAACATGCAAGGCCACAGACATCATGTGAAGTGGCCAAAGTCCAGGAGCAGGAAAGAGTGGGCAACAATCGACGCAGACCCGAGTAAGATCCTAGATTAACTTCAAGGAACAATGGAGAAGAAACTGGAGAAAATTAGTGATCTGATCTACTTCTACGGGGCAGAAAGGTTTGGAACCAAAAAGAAGGAAACAACAACCCCTCCCAAGCTCAGAAGGCAGCGAGAAATCAAGCGCCTAATCAAAGCGAGAAGGGACCTGAGGAAACGGTGGAAGAAAGCCTCATTGGAGGAAAGAGTGGGCATCAACCTCCTGCAAGCAGATCTAAAGGAACATAGAAACATAGAAAATAGGTGCAGGAGTAGGCCTTTCAGCCCATCGAGCCTGCACCGCCATTCAATATGATCATGGCTGATCATCCAACTCAGTATCCTGTACCTGCCTTCTCTCCATCCCCCCTGATCCCTTTAGCCACAAGGGCCACATCTAACTCCCTCTTAAATATATGAACTGGCCTCAACTACCTTCTGTGGCAGAGAATTCCAGAGACTCGCCACTCTCTGTGTGAAAAATGTTTTCCTCATCTCGGTCCTAAAGGAATTCCCCCTTATCCTTAGATTGTGACCCCTTGTTCTGGACCGACCCAACATCGGGAACAATCTTCCTGCAATCTTCCTGCATCTAGCCTATCCAACCCCTTAAGAATTTTGTAAGGTTCTATAAGATCCCCCCTCAGTCTTCTAAATTCTAGCGAATAGCTAAATTCTAGCGAATACAAGCCAAGTCTATCCAATCTTTCCTCATATGAAAGTCCTGACATCCCAGGAATCAGTCTGTGGGAAGACAATGGGAAGACTGCGGAGAGCAGAAACCCTCAGAACTTGACGCAAGGAGGAGGAGTGGGCAAGAACATCCTTCTACAAGGATTCCTTCAGATTTGTGAAAGGACTCTTCACAAAGGAAAAGAGCGGGTCACTTAAGGTGTCAAAGAGGGAATTGGAGGACCACCTGAAATCAATGTACACAGCCAACCAAATATTTGAGCAGGGGAGGGATAACTCCAGACATGCCACCCATTCCTCAACCAGAACACCAGTTGGACGACAGCCTCCCAAGGTGGAGCGAAGTCAAGAAAGCCGTAAGGAAGGCAAGGGCAGCTTCAGCTCCAGGACCATACGGAGTTCCATACCGGCTGTACAAAAATGCTCCAAATGTTCTATGGTTCCTATGGAGGCAAATGAAGATCGCATGGAAAAAGCAAACCATCCCAAAAGCATGGCGAAGAGCAGGAGGAGTGGTGATCCCCAAGGAAAAAGATGCCTCAAACATTGACCAATTCCGGCAAATCAATCTCTTGAATGTTGATCTTCTTTAGCATTGTTGCTCAAAGGATGATAACCTACCTGAAACAGAACAACCTGATTGACAGAAAGCTGGTATACCAGGCTTCTCTGGATGCTTAGAACACACAAGCATGATATGGCATCAAATCCAGTCTGCAAAAAGGGAATGAAGGGATCTGCACGTCTTAATCCTGGACCTAGCCAATGCTTTTGGATCTATTCTCCATTCTCTCCTCTGGACTGCCTTAGAGTTCTTCCATATTATAAAGACCATTACAAACCTGGTCAGAAACTACTTCCAAGATTTGCAATTCTGTATTACAACAGAATACACAACATCATGGCAATCACTGGAAGAGGGAGTAATGGCAGGTTGCACCATCTCTCCGCTATCCTTCACCATGGCGATGGAAGAGATCTTCCGAGCTTCCAAGTGAGTAGTAGGAGGAGAGCGGCTGCAGCCTGGGCAGCGGCTACCTCCTATTCGTGCCTACATGGATGACATGACCACTCTGACCTCAACCATCGCATGTACCAATTGCATGCCGGAAAAGCTTCATGCGAACGTAACATAGGCCCGGATGAAGTTGAAACCCAGCAAATCCAGGAGCATATCCATCATCAGAGGAAAAATCGTAGACAAGCGATTCCACATTGATGAAACACCCATTCCGATGGCGTCAAAGCTGCCAGTCAAGAATTTAGGACGGTGGTACAATGCAAGCCTCAAAGACGCAGACCAGTGTGACAAACTGAGGGAAAAAAACTATCAAAGGCCTTGCTAGCATAGACAAGACCTTGCTTCCTGGTAAGCTGAAACTGTGGTGCCTGCAGTTTGGATTGCTCCCCCGTCTGATGTGGCCTCCGACGGTCTACGAGGTCCCCATCACCAAAGTCGAGAAGCTGGAGAGTTCATACATCAAGAAGTGGCTTGGACTCCAGCGTTGCCTTGGCAATATTGTCTTGTATGGACACAGCGCTCTGGAACTGCCTGTCTCTAGCCTCACAGAAGAATACAAATGTACCAAAGTGAGGCTGGACATGACCCTGACTGAGTCTCAAGATCATGCGGTATGAGTGGCTGCTCCCAGACTGGCAACTGGAGGAAGTGGACCCCATCGGAGGCTGTACAGCAAGCAAAATCTGCTCTCAGGCATGGAGACATTATAGGACAGGCGCAGCAGCGAAGAGGTGGGATTGGACTCGGGGCAAGTCAATCCACATGGCACAAGGCAACATCCACCCAGAGAAGAAAGCTGGTAGTTGCTGAGGTCCGTCAGCAAGAGGAGGCAGAGAGATGCACAAAGGCAGTCTCAGTCCAAACAGGGCCAGTGGACTACCTGGGAAAACCTGGAGCATCATAAGCTTACCTGGAGGGATCTGTGGGAAATGGAAGGAAGCCATCTTAGCTTCATCATCAGAGCCACCTACGATGTTCTTCCCACACCCAAGACCTTAACCAGTGGCTTGGAGAAGATCCATCATGTTCTCTCTGCCAAACCCCAACAACATTAAGGCACATCCTCACTGGCTGCAAAACAAGGCCGCTACACCTGGAGGCACAATCAGGTCCTGCAACAACTGCCGATTACCTTGGAAGGAAGGAGAACTACCACCGATGCCCTCCCTCCCCCAACGTCTGGTTTCTCAAACACCGCCCCGATTGTAAAGGCAGGACAAGTTCCAAGGAAGCCCATTTGCAAGAAAGGAACCGAGGCTCCTGGACACTGTCCAGGACTGGAAAATGCAGGCTGATCTAGACCAGAAGCTCAACTTTCCACCAGAAATCATCACAACTAATCTCAGGCCGGACCTGATCTTGTGGTCAACCTCACAGAAGTCCCTGTACATCGTGGAGCTAACTATGCCTTGGGAGGCTGGTGAAGCGCATGAACGCAAATGTCTGAAGTATGCAGACTTAGCAGCCGAGGCAGAGCAACGCGGCTGGCGTACGCAGGTGCTCCCTGTAGAGGTTGGTTGTAGAGGGTTTGTAGCCATGTCAACAACCAGACTCCTGAAGGAAATCGGAGTTCGCGGACAGGTCTTCCGGCAAGCCGTCAGGTCGCTGTCAGAGGCTGCCGAGCGAAGCAGCAACTGGCTATGGCTGAAGGGGAAGGACTCCACTGGGCTGCAAAATGACCAGCAAGAGCGGTAAAAAGGAGGGGAGCACCTGGGATGCCAGGTGTTGCTGTTGAGCCCTCTGGAGGTGTCGTGGGTCAATCAACAAAACACCAAGGAAGGAGGGTGCCCACCTGATGACCCCAATTAAGTCTTTACCCCTACCCCCACTCAAGATATTAAGGTTCCAATTATAGTCAGGATTGTAATATCAAGTCCTATAAGCTTAACACATTTAATAATTTAATTCCAGCAGAGGCATTGACCATACTCCCAGCACAAGACTTGCACCCTTCAAATCTGATAAAAGCATTAGATTACCAGGAATTCAAGGTAGAGCCAAAGGTTAAACCTCCAGCATCAGTAAACTAAGTTATACAGAAATAGTTTTTCCCCCCCCATTACAAAAATAAAATAATCACAGCAACCAAGGTAAGAGGAAGTGTGGAAGCAGATGCAACAATAGTTGTCAAAAGGGGTTTAAATGTTTTTGAAGGTAGGTGTAGGTGTATGTGGGGGTGGGGGGTGGGGTTGGAGTGCATATAAGAGGGAAAAGGGCTACAAAATATTAATTACACTGAGAATACCATAGCCTATCACTTTATTGATGGGCTAAACGGCTCCCTCTAATATTCGATTCTGTGTGTGGAGTAGGCAAACGTTTAAAAGTCATTACGTGCAGCCTTAGTATAAAAAATAACGACATTTACCTGTGGAAGTAGTGTCCACAGAACAAGAACAGCAAGAGTTTGCTCCCCAGTGTATCCAGGCTGCCCGACTGATAAATTAACAAGGCAGGTACAACAAACGAAGGCAACTCCTGAATGATCCAGGCCACTTTAGCCGGGATCTGGACCCGGGTATCACTGGACGACTCCAACCTATATCTCCCATATAACAAAACCTGCTTCCGTTGCCTCAACCAAACGGAAAGTCCCATAAGAACGAGGATACCAGAAAGAAACAGCACAGTATTCCCATTGCAGTGGGGGCCCATGGTTCCCAAACAGGACACCACTATATTCGAGAAACCTCCAAGTCGCAATTGCCGCTCAGCCTTGGCGAAATAGGCTAAATAAATAGCACTTGCTAGCGTGCGCTCGAAGCAAGCGATTTCAACAGGCGCAGACCCTGCTTACAGTCTTCAAGACCAATCCACTTTCTTCAATCATAAACCTATCCACAAGCCACTCCCATTCAATTACACCCTGCACGCATAGTGGAAACTCCTTTAATTTAAATTCTTTAGTAATGATCACACGTTGGCATTCACGACTACTCTATTTTTTTTTTGTTTCATGCAAATAAAATTATGGAAAGCATTGGCGACGCTTTTTGCATGCGCTTTTTGAAGTATGTAAACGTGTTCAGCTAAACCATACTGTTTTTCTTATGTATGTTTATGTTATCTTATTATAGAATATATTAGTGGAAACACATTGCCATTTCTGATTATAATATTGAGCTGATTGGACCCATTTTCTACGAGAACTATTTCTTAAAATCTGTGAAGCAGTGTTCTAGCAATGTTACAAAATTTTGAGATTAAAAAAATCAAGTCTGCAATTTATCCCATCAGTCAAAAGCCCATTACTTTCTTAAAAATTAAGAGAACTGAAAGAAATTTTCAGTTAATATAGATTGAAGCATTCTGAAACAAATATGAAACAATCTTACTTGGATGACCTGAAATTAAAGCATATAATTAGTTAGTTACCCAATTGTAGCTAATTACAAAATTCAATTACTAGATCTAAACATCTATCCATTTCTTAAGAAAAGATTAACATTTTTAAATAGCCTAAGTGCCCAAATAACATTCACACAAGAATTCACAATATAACATGATTTTTAAATCTCATTGTCATGACTTTATAGGCCAAATGGAAGGAATCCCGTAAATCCTGTAAATTAATAGCCATTTTAATCATCTAGCGAGTGGGTTTTTTGGAACGCGATCGTTTGGAACGTTGCGGTTGTGGTGAATATAAACCCCATATCTGCAGGAAAAATACTGCCAGTTCGTATGGGGCCTAAATCACCTTTTCGCAATGTAAAATGTGGATCAAGGTCATCTTAAGAAGCACGTTTATATGTAAAATAAATGGCTTTCCTTTACCTGTCCTGTATGTGAAATCCGTCCCCGTTGTCGGCGTTCAAGGCATTAGAAGCTAATTTTTATTTTACTCCAGTGCTGAAATTGTTGGGCGATTAAAAAAAAAAAAATGTACAGACCGACAGTTGGAACAAATCTTCAGCAAAAGCTCGCATCCGAGAAAATAAAACTCAGGCAGGCAGGGGAAAACCGCATTTTTACCGCCCTCCCTCCTCAAAGGCGCCAAAGATGCGTACACGGCCAGTGACAGAACTGCAGCACCGCTGAAGGTACGTTTTGTAACATGCCTAAGTGTTGTAAATTTAAACGTTGCAGACTTTCAGAGCATGCGCTCTTCAATTAGCGACTTTTCCTTGCACATTAAAATTTTTTAGTTTAGTTTATTTTATTATCACCGAGGTACAGTGAAAAGATTTTTTTGTTGCGTGCTATCCAGTCAGCGGAAAGACTACGCATGATTACAATCAAGCTACCCACGTACGCAGATACTGGATAAAGAGAGTAAAGTTTAGTGTAAGGTAAAGTCCGATTAAAGATAGTTGGAGGGTCTCCCATGATGTAGATGGGAGCTCAGGACCGCTCTCCAGTTGGTGATAGGATGTTTTAGTTGCCTGATAACTGCAAGGAAGAAACTGTCCCTGAATCTGGAGGTGTAGGAAGGAACTGCAGTTGCTGGTTTAAACTGAAGGTAGACAGTCTGAAGAAGGGTCTCGACCCGAAACGTCACCCAATCCTTCTATCCAGAGATGCTGCCTGGCCCGCTGAGTTACTGCAGCATTTTGTGTCTATCAGGAAGTTTGCATTTTCACACTCTCTAATCCTTGCCTGATGGGACAGGAGAGAAGAGGGAGTGTCCGGGGTGAGACTCATCCTTCATTATGCTGTTGGCCTTGCCCAGGCAGCGTGACATGTAGATGGATTCAATGGAAGGGAGGTTGGTTCGCGTGTTGTTCTGGGCTGCATTCACAATTTTCTGCAATTTCTTGCGATGGAGCTGTTCCCAAACCATGCTGTGATGCATAGAAACTAAGTGCAGGAGTAGGCCATTTGGCCCTTCAAGCCAGCACCGTCATTCAATATAATCATGGCTGATCATCCAAAACAGTACCCCGTTCCAGATTTTTCCCCATATCCCTTGATTCCCTTAGCTCCAAGAGGACGGCACGGTGAGGCAGCAGTAGAATTGCTGCCCTACAGTGCTTGCAGCGCCACAGACGCGGGTTCGATCCCGACTACGGATGCTGTCTGTGTGTAGTGTGTATGTTCTCCCGTGACTGCGTGGGTATTCTTCGAGATCTTCGGTTTCCTCGCACATTCCAAAGACGTACAGGCGTGTAGGTTAATTGGCTTGGTATAAATGTAAATTGTCCCTAGTATGTGTAGGGTAGTATTAATGTGCGGGGATCGCTGGATGGCGCGCACTCGGTGGGCCGAAGGGTCTGTTTCTGTGCTGTATCTCTAAAACAAAAAAACCCTAAAAACAAAGCTATATCTAACTCTCTCTCTAAAGTGAATTGGCTTTCACAGCCTTCTGTGGAAGAGAATAACACAGGTTCACAATCCTCTGGGTGAAAATGTTTTTCCTCATCTCAGTACCTGTATTGAACCTTTTGCTGAATCCATCAGGAAGGATGCGGGCATAAGAGGAGTGACATTGCCAGGCAGTGGGGGCATTCAAGTAAAGACCTCCCTGTACATGGACGATGTCGCTGTCTTCTGCTCGGATCCAGGGTCGGTTCGCAGACTGATTAGTATCTGCGACCAGTTTGAGTCGGCCACGGGAGCCAGGGTGAACCGCAGGAAGAGCGAGGCCATGCTCTTTGGCAAACTGGCCTGACAGATCTTCCGTCCCCTTCACCATCAAGCCTGACTTCTTGAAGGTGCTGGGGATCTGGTTCGGGGGGGCTGAGGCATGTAACAAAAATTGGCTGGAGCGGATAGCCAGGGTGGGGAGGAAGCTGGAGCTGTGGAGGCAACGCTCCCTCTCCATAACGGGAAAGAATTTGGTCATCAGGTGTGAGGTGCTCTCGGGGCTGCTGTACTTGGCACAAGTGTGGCCTGTCCCTCCCTCATACGCCACAGGGATCACCCGGGCCATCTTCCACTTCATCTGGGGGTCGAGGATGGACCGGGTGCGACGGGCCACAATGTACAAGTCGGCAGACAACGGGGGTAAAAGCGTGCCCAACGTCGCCCTCATTCTGATGGCCACCTTCGTGTGTGGCTGCATCAGGCGTAGTGTAGAGCCAAGGCACGTGGGCACCAAGTGTCACTACCTGCTGAGGTTTCTACCTGTCCCCGGGTGTTGAGAAGGATGGGCCTGGCGCAGGTGCCACGCAATGTGCCAGTCAGCTGGACATTGCCGCCCCATCTGTCGTCGGTGGAAGGGTTCTTCCGGACCAACACCTTTGACCACATGTCCATCGGGCAGTGGTCAGCACAGAATGTCCTGCAGGCACTGCAGGGAAAGGACTCTTATGGACCCGGTGGCGTGGTTCCCTGAGCAGACTGCCCAGCTCGTCTGGCAAAATGCCTCATCGCCAGAACTCACCAACAAGCACCAAGACCTGGCTTGGCTGGCGGTGAGGGGAGCCCTCCAGTCAGATCCTTTCTGCACCGTCGGAACCTCACTACCAGCACACGCTGCCCTCGGGACGGCTGCTATGGCGAGGAGACGGTTGCCCACCTCTTCACAGAGTGTGGGTTTGCTAAAAGAGTCTGGAGAAAAATGCAAGGGTCCCTGGTACGCTTTATCCCGAACAGCTCCGTCACAGAGGACTCTGTGATTTACGCACTGTTCCCAGGGACACATTCAGAGACTGACATCGAGTGCTGCTGGAGGGTCATCAACTCGGTAAAAGACGCCCTTTGGTCTGCCCGAGCATTGTTCACCACCCAGCAGAGCGAGATGTCCGTCAGGGAATGTTGCCGACTGGCCCGCTGCAGACTGCAGGAGTACGTGCTGAGGGACGCACTGAAGCTCGGTGCAGCCAACGCCAAGGCTCGGTGGGGGAGGGCCACAGTCTAAGGCCCTTCCGCTGCTGGACATGGGGGGGTACAGTATTGTGGAGACTCCCCTCAATATAAGGGAAGGTATCCCACGCCATTGTGGCATGAGTGGGGGACTGATTTGTGGAAACTGGGGAAAAAGAAAATGTCTAAACTGTATTGATCTATTGTACAGCCTCCGAAAATGTCGGATGGATTTTCCGCAAGGTTAATGTATTGTATATATTTATCATTCGAATAAAGTATATTTTGAAAAAAAAAAAAAAAAATCTCAGTACCTGGCAGGGGAGGGCCACAGTCTAAGGTCCTTCCACTGCTGGACATGGGGGGTATGGTATGGTGGAGACGCCCCTCAATATAAGGGAAGGTATCCCACGCCATTGTGGTACGAGTGGGGGACTGATTTGTGGAAACTTGGGGAAAAGAAATGTCTAAACTGTATTGATCTATTGTACAGCCTCCGAAAATGTCAGATGGATTTTCCGCAAGGTTAATGTATTGTATATATTTATCATTCTAATAAAGTATATTTTGAAATTGAAAAAAAAAAAATCTCAGTACCTGGCAGCAGTGTACAAGTCAGCAGACAACGGGGGTAAAAGCGTGCCCAACGTCGCCCTCATTCTGATGGCCACCTTCGTGTGTGGCTGCATCAGGCGGAGTGTAGAGCCAAGGCACGTGGGCACCTAGTGTCACTACCTGCTGAGGTTCTACCTGTCCCCGGTGTTGCGAAGGATGGGCCTGGCGCAGGTGCCACGCAATGTGCCAGTCAGCTGGACATTGCCGCCCCATCTGTCGTCTGTGGAAGGGTTCTTCCGGACCAACACCTTTGACCACATGTCCATCGGGCAGTGGTCAGCACAGAATGTCCTGCAGGCACTGCAGGGAAAGGACTCTATGGACCCGGTGGCATTGTTCCCTGAGCAGACTGCCCAGCTTGTCTGGCAAAATGCCTCATCGCCAGAACTCACCAACAAGCACCAAGACCTGGCTTGGCTGGCGGTGAGGGGAGCCCTCCAGTCAGATCCTTCCTGCACCGTTGGAACTTCACTGCCAGCGCTCGCTGCCCTCGGGACAGCTGCTATGGAGAGGAGATGATTGCCACCTCTTTACAGAGTGTGGTTTTGCTAAAAGAGTCTGGAGAAAAATGCAAGGGTCCCTGGTACGCTTTATCCCGAACAGCTCCGTCACAGAGGACTCGGTGATTTACGGACTGTTCCCAGGGACACATTCAGAGACTGACATCGAGTGCTGCTGGAGGGTCATCAACTCGGTAAAAGATGCCCTTTGGTCTGCCCGAGCATTGTTCACCACCCAGCAGAGCGAGATGTCCGTCAGGGAATGTTGCCGACTGGCCCGCTGCAGACTGCAGGAGTACGTGCTGAGGGACGCACTGAAGCTCGGTGCAGCCAACGCCAAGGCTCGGTGGGGGAGGGCCACAGTCTAAGGTCCTTCCGCTGCTGGACATGGGGGGCACGGTATGGTGGAGACGCCCCTCAAAATAAGGGAAGGTATCCCACGCCATTGTGCCACATGAGTGGCACGAGTGGGGGACTGATTTGTGGAAATTTGAGGAAAAGAATTGTCTAAACTGTATTCATCAATTTGTACAGCCCCCGAAAATGTCGGATGGATTTTCTGCAAGGTTCATGTATTGTATATATTTATCACTTGAATATAGTATATTTTGAAATTTAAAAAAAAACCCCTGCAGTCCCTTGTGGCCCCAGGTGACCTTTTTTGTGTATGCTTGAGTCAAGCAAGCTCAACTCCTTTCCTTGTGCGGAATCTAAACTAATCTGATAGAAAACATAGAAATTAGGTGCAGGAGTAGGCCATTCAGCCCTTCGAGCCGTCTGATAGAAAACTATCAGACGAGCTTCTACACCAGGGTAGAAACTCGACTGCGAACTTCAGTAGGGACGTATACTCATCTAAGCCTCCAAATCCACCCTACAGTACAGGTGGGTTTGTAACTAAGGTCAAAAGGACATCCGATGGTGCTGTTGCTAGCTGCCTCCGCCCACGGTCTGGCTGTCTTTTTTAATGTTGTTATGTTTAGAGTGTGTTTTATTTTGTTTTTTGGGGTTTTTTCGGTATATTATGTGGGGGAAGCTGGTAGGTTAAGGGGGAAACCGTCCTCCAGTTGCTTCCTGGCGAGGATGCGGCTATTATCCGTGTTGCGTCCTCGCCCCCCCCGCCCTCGCAACCTTCCAGCTGGATTGGCGCGGCCTTTCCTGCCGGGACCGGACCAGAGCTTCAGCAGCGGCGACGAGGCGCTGGAAACATCGCGGAGCGGACGAGGCTTTGTCTGGGAACGCCACTTGGAGCTCCGGAGTGCTGGGCTGCTGCTCCAACATCGCGGAGCTGTGGGGTGCGGAGTTCCCAACACGGGCGGCGCTGACTTTAACATCGCGGAGTTCTGGGAACCTTTGCCGGGGGTCGCCAACTCGAATCTCCGCCCAGCGTGGCCTGTGGACATCGGGAGCCGCAGACTCCGGTGGAAGGTGGCCAACGAGAGGTTCCCGGCGAGAGGGCCTGAGCATCGGGCCGCCCGTAGTGGCGACTATGGGTTGCTCGGGAGGACTGGACCACGGGTGAACATTGGGGAACATCGGCGAGGAGGTTGACTGGACTTCCTTCCCTCACAGTGGGGAACTTTGGTGCTGCTGTGGAAATGTTTGCGTTGCGGACTACTGTGTTCTATGTTTTGTGTTTTTTTTGTGTGTTTTTTTTTGTATGACTGTAAGGGAAAATGTATTTTGTTGTCTCTTCATTGAAGACAATGACAATAAATTAAATCAAATCAAAATCAAGGAATAGTAGAATTAGGCTATTCGGCCCATCAAGTGTACTCTGCCATTCATCATGGCTAATCCATCTCTCTCTCCTAACCCCATTCTCCTGCCTTCCACCCCCCTTAACCCCTGACACATCTACTCATCAAGAATCTATCTATATCGGCTTTTAAATATCCACTGACTTGGCCTCCACAACCACGGCAATGACTGCTGCTGATTTTGCCCAGATGGCTCAGATATCATCTGTAACACAGTTGTTCAAGGTAGTTTGTACAAGAATACTGCACAGTGCAATATTTGTACCTCAAAATATACTTGTACCTCAAAATTATGTCCCAAAAAAAGATTTTTTGGTGCTTCTGCATTCATTCACTTTTATGGCATTTTGTCTGTTTGCCATCCATAGACTGTTACTAATGTTCGCTCAGTCTGAAGAACGGTCCCAACCCGAAACGTCACCCATTCCTTCGATCCAGAGATGCTGCCTGTCCGGCTGAGTTACTCCAGCATTTTGTGTCTCTTCGGTTTAAACCAGCATCTGCAGTTCCTTCTTGCACATCATAGACTTTTAGTTCCTAACATTGGTTTTAAGATGGTGCCTGCCTGTGGCGACATTTTGCCAGCAACTCAACAGTAGATAATTAATTACAGCTTCACTGAACTCATCTAGATTAGAGAAATGGCAGAAATCAGCGCCGTATCGGACAAGCTACTCGTGGATTTGAAGGCACTAGTGATATAGCGATCTCCCGCAGCTGGAGAAGCCCCCTACTGTAAACGATCGCTCGATCGCTGGAGAACACCCGATCCGACTGAGGATCATAGGTACTGTACCTGGAAACACCGGGAAGACCTCCGGGCCGACGAGCATGATTTCCCAGAAGCAACGGAGCTGGAGCTGCTGTCTGTGAGGGAACCTCAGTTCCAGCGCAGGTTCGCAGAAACAGCAGGTACAGTAAGCACAGTACTTGGAAACAAAGGGGAGACCTCCATTGTGTCCGGAAACGTGGCCGACGGGCAGGACTGCAGGTCAGACTGAAGCGCAGGGACTACGACCCCCTCTCCCTACCATCCTAACTGGCCAATGTACAGTCCCTTGAAAATAAAGTGGAGGACTTAAAAGCAAGGCTGCTTTACCAATGGGAATGCTCTGTGTTCTGTTCCACAGTAACATGGTTCACCCCCAGCTCCCCAGACTCAGCCGAATGCTTCCTTTATGGACCGTACACTGGCATCTGGGAAAGGGAGAGGAGGGGGTGTCTGCCTCATGGTCAACTCTGCGTGGTGCTCAGACGTGGCAGTCCTATCCAACTCCTGCTCTCCACACCTGGAACACCTGGCTGTGAAGTGCCGTCCCTTCTACCTACTGAGGGAATTCACCTCCATCATCCTGACCGCGGTCTACATCCCTCCCCAGGCAGATGTCCATCTGGCACTGGGGGAGCTGCACGCCGTGGTCAACAAGCACCAGACGGCTTACCCCGAGGCATTTACCACCATAGCCGGGGATTTCAACAAAGCCAACCTTAAGAAATCGCTCCCTAACTTCCACCAACATGTCTCTTGCAGCACCAGAGGACCAAACATCCTCGACCACTCCTACATGACCATCAAAGACGCCTGTTGCTCTATCCCTCACCCTCACTTCAGTAAATCCGACCATACTGCGATGCTGTTTCTTCCTGCCTACAGGCAGCAATTGTAGAGCGCACCCCCAGAGGTGAGGATTGTACAGAGTTGGTCGGGGAGGGGTGGGAGGAGGGGAGGGAGGGTGGGTGGGTGAGCGAGCAGAGGACAACTCCGGGACTGTTTGGAGTCTGTAGACTGGGCAATGTTCAGGGACTCGGCACAGACTTGAATGAATACGCCACAAATGTATGGAGGACTGCATCCCAACAAAACCCTCCGAGTGTTTCCTAAACAGAAGCCTTGGATGAACCATGAGATCTGCATTCTTCTGAAGACCAGATCCCAGGCATTCCGGTCTGGCGATGCAGAGGTTTATAAGAAGTCCAGATACGACCTTGATAAGGCCATCAAAAAGGCCAAAAGGGACTAAGATGGAGGATGAGACGGATGTTCGGAAAATGTGGCGGGGCTTGAATGCGATCGCCTCCTACAAGGCGAAATCAGGAGGCAGCTCAAATGTCAGCGAAGCATCACTCACTGACAAGCTCAATGCGTTTTACGCACGCTTTGATAGGGAGAACACTGATGTACCTTCCATATCCCCCTTTCGCCGTGATGGTATTTTGGTCACAGTCACAGAGGCCGACGTCAGAAGATCCTTCAGAAGGGTGAACCCTCGTAAAGCGCCTGGACCTGATGGTATACCCGGTCGTGTGCGGACCAACTGGCTGAAATTTTTACGAACATTTTCAACCTCTCACTTCTGAGGTCTGAGGTTCCCACCTGCTTTAAAAGGGCATCACTAATACCGGTGCCCAAGAAGAGCAAGGTGACGTGCCTCAATGACTATCGACCTGTGGCACTAACGTCTGTGGTGACGAAGTGCTTTGAGAGGTTGATCATGGCACAGATCAACTCCTACCTCGACAAGAACCTGGACCCACTGCAGTTCGCTTACCGCCGCGACAGATCAACGGTGGACGCGATCTTGCTGGCCCTCCACTCCGCTCTGGACCACTTGGACAACAAAAACTCATATGTCAGGCTGTTATTCATTGACTACAGCTTGGCATGTAATACCATCATCCCCTCCAAGCTGGTTACCAAGATCTCAGATCTGGGTCTCTGCGCATCCCTCTGCAATTGGATCCTCGACTTCCTCATTCACAGACCACAGTCTATCTGTATTGGTGGAAATATGTCATCCTCGATAACAATCAGCACGGGAGCACCTAATTGCTGCGTGCTCAGCCCCCTGCTTTACTCACTCTATATTCATCACTGCGTAGCCGGACATAGTGCGAACTCCATCATCAAGTTCGCCGACGACACCATTGTTGTGGGATGTATCACTGATGGGGACAAGTCAGAGTATAGAAGCGAGATCGACCGATTGACCAAATGGTGCCAGCACAATAACCTGGCCCTCAGCACCAGCAAAACGAAGGTACTGATTGTGGACTTTGGAAGGGGTAGGATGGGGGTCCCAAAATCCCGTTTATCATCGGTGGAAAGGGTCAAGACTTCCAATTCCTGGGCGTGCATATTTCCAAAGATCTCTCCTGGTCCCAGCACACTGTTGCAATTATAAAGAAAGCACATCAGCACCTCTACTTCCTGAGAAGATTACGGAGAGTCGGTATGTCAAGGAGGACTCGCTCAAACATCTACAGGTGCACAGTCGAGAGCATGCTGACCGGTTGCATCGTGCCTCGGTTTGGCAACTTGAGCGTCCAGGAGCGAAAAAGACTGCGAAAAGTTGTAAACACTGCCCAGACCATCACCGGCTCGGACCTCCTGACCATCGAGAGGATCTATCGCAGTCGCTGCCTCAAAAAGGCTGCCAGCATCATCAAGGACCCACACTATCCTGGCCACACACTCATCTCTCCGCTGCCATCGGGTAGAAGGTACAGAAGCCTGAAATCTGCAACATCCAGGTTCAGGAACAGCTACGTCCCCACAGCCATCAGACTGTTAAACACAACTTCAAGCAAACTCTGAATTATAACAGTCTATTTTCACTTTATCTGTTTATTTATGTGTATATATCTATGGTATATAGACACACTGATCTGATCTGTATTTATGCCTACAATACTCTGTTCTGCTGCAGCAAGCAAGAATTTCATTGTCCTATCTGGGACACATGACAATAAACTCTCTTGACTTGACTTGACTTGACTTGATTCTTCATGCATCTTAAATCTTTTTTAGATCCCTGCTTTTCAAATGAAAGGTCTTTGATCTGAAACATCAAATCAGTTTCCCTTTCCACATGCTGCCTTACCTGCTTTTTTAATTTGCTTTTCCATCTTTTTTATTTTTATTTCAGATTTCCAGCATCCACAATACCTGCTTTTGTTCCATAAATGTCTTTCTTAACAAAATAAAACACACACATTTTGTTCTTTCCCTCTTCGCACTTTGTTGGATTGAATCTAATTTGTATTTGCATGCTATTTCTACAAGTCTGTTAATGTTTTTTTATATCCTGATGCAATCTTCCAGCAGCACCACCCCCAATTCACATCTTCTAAAAATTTCAAAAGCAAATGTCCGTATTCTCATTTATAGGACTAAGATAACTTGAGGATTTAAAACGCAGATTTGTCATGACGGAATGGACGAATGTAATGTTCTATAGGGGCTGAATGGTATATTTCTGTTCCAATATTCTTCTATCATGCATTTGGTTAGTCTTATTTATCCAGCAAAAAAAAAAAATGCTTTTCTACTTCAGTAGAAATTGGAAAGATAAATCAGCAGCAGTTTAAATAAAGATTAGAATTTATAGACAACATTCTTGTGGTTTGGAGCAGCACATAATGCATGGTATCAACAGACGGGGACATTGATGTTTTTTTTGGCGCAGCTGCTGCTTGCTACGTTCAAACCCAACAAGTGTTGCAAAATCAATGAACACGCCTTTCAATGCCATGTGTCTAGAGAGGTGAATTCCATTTACTGGCTGGCCAAATATTATAAAACGACTTCCAAAAGTGGAATGGAGCTGTATGGATTAACTTTGCTGTTATGTATCTTTTATTTGTCAGTAATCTGTGTATTGATGTCACTTAGGGCCTCTCCAGGTCGATTTGGCTCCAAATCTGGACACACGAGCTGAATTATAGAGGTATGTGAGAATGATTGTATTTGATATAAAGGAAGCATTCAACTGAGCAATCAACAACAAAAGTCAGTGGAGATCAAGTCAAAAGTTGTCGGCTAATTTAGATTCAGAACTGGTACAAGGGAAAACATCTGTGGTTATTGGAGGTCAATCACCCTACCTTCATGACATTATTGTAGGAATTCCTCAAGAAGGAAGGGCACAATGTTGAAATAATAACTACTTTATTAATGGTCTTCATCATTTGGTTTACCCTCGATGATTACCATCGACAAACCCATTTGCATCACTTTCCTGATCATTGACTAGAAATAATGTGGTTACTAGAGGTGTGAATTTGGGTATTGAGGATAAATGTCGCACACCCTGACTCCCCAGCACGAACAAAACATTAAAGGAGTATGATGGAATGACCTCCACTTCCCTGGATCGAGTTGGCTTCAGGAGCAGTTCAGAAACTCAACACAAGATAAAGTAGTCAGCATCCCTGGCACCGGGCTTAAACATTATCTCTCTTCATCAATAATGCAGGTTATAACTTGATTTGCAGCAGGTTTGTAGGTCTTAATTGGCAGCATTTTCCAAACCCGAGACTTTTACATCTAGAGGGCATGGACATCAGGCACTGTTCAAGTACTTCTCCAAGACAAGCATTATCCTACATTGGTTCCTTCATTTTATTTTTGTCAACAACTTGAATTTCAGGTAGCTTTCTAGTAAGAGAGACACAATGTGTTGGAGTAACTCAGCGGGTCAGACAACATCTCTGGAGAAAAATGATGGGTGACGTTTTGGGTCAGAACCTTTTTTCAGTCCCGAAATGTCATCCATCCTAGTTCTTCCGAGATGCTGCCTGACCCACTGAGTTACATCACTTTCTGTCGATCTTCGATGGAAACCACCATCTGCATTTCCTTCCTACACAGCTTTATTGCAAATATTGCAAGAATGGAAAGCAGGGGAGAGACTTTGCCTTCCATCACAGCGAGGAGGAGATTCACTGTGATGGATGTTTGCGTAAATTGCGTTGGCGTGTGTCTTGGTTCTTTTCTCGTTGTATGGCTGCAGAAACCAAATTTCGTTTGAACTTTGTTTGAGGTTCAAATGACAATAAACGGTATTGTATTGTATTGTATTGTATTGATTGTACAGGTTTGCATTGCAAACTGAAGGAGAGGAGAGCTCATTAAGTGGAGCAATATTAAACCAATTGTAGACATTTGGACACATTTAGATTTGCTAATCGAGATCCAGACAGACTTGCATTTATATGGATGTTCTGGATTCAACTCCTGCTCTAGAGATTTGAATACAAAATCTAGACTGATATTCCAATAGAATACTAACATATTCTTTCCACGTTGTACATCTATCTATCTATATTACTAAAAGTCTGATCTTGACTGCATTTGGCTCGCTGTGCTGTGATTTCCGAGAGAACGCCGCCACCTAGGGCCGTCATTTTTGGCCACCTTGCTCAGAGCCCCCCTCCGCCTTCCTGGACCAGAGGATGTTTCCCATTGATGAAACATAAAAGACTTATTCATGTTTTTTAAAATGTTACCATCTCTCTGCTGCCCCTGCTGGTGGGAGGGAGGAGGGACTATAAAACCCAGGCGTGTTGTGCCTCAGTCAGTCTCTGCAAGATGGGGGTAAAGTGAGAGGGTCATGTCTCTCAGTCAGAGCTGTGAATAACAGTGAATACATGTCTACTAAACTGTGAGTGTGGTTTTACTGACCTTCAGTGCCCTTAATGTGGTTTGAAAATGAAAATATGGTTGGTTTGAAGTAAAGAGCACAGCAAGTGGTGGTTTGGGTGCTTTGGGTTAAAGTAAAAGGCACTACTGCAAATGGTGGTTTGGGTGCTTTGGGTTGAAGTTAAAAGGCACTACTGCAAATGGTGGTTTGGGTGCTTTGGGTTGAAGTTAAAAGGCACTGCTGCAAATGGTGGTTTGGGTGCCTTGGGTTGAAGTTAAAAGGCACTACTGCAAATGGTGGTTTGGGTGCTTTGGGTTGAAGTTAAAAGACACTACTGCAAATGGTGGTTTGGGTGCTTTGGGTTGAAATTAAAAGGCACTACTGCAAATGGTGGTTTGGGTGCTTTGGGTAACTTCCTGTTTGCACTGTATATTGATTTTAGATAAAACGCTACCATTTACGGCTGTGATTTTTGGCCATCTTACTCAGTCCCCCTCCGCTCAGCAGGTGCAGAGGAGTCTTCCCGTCAATGAAAAATAAAAGTGTTATTAGTGTTTAAAAATATTGAGAATCTCTCTTCTGTCAATCACGCCATGAAGGCCACACCTTTTCCGGGGGGAGGGGTTATAAAACCCTGAAGTGCAGGTGTGGCTCAGTATCTGCATGATAGGGGAGGGAGAGGTCACGATTCTGTCTGCGCTGTGAATCAACTGAACACACTGAATGTCTACTGAACTGTGAGTTTGGTGTTTTGTGTGTTTTTTATGGTGGTTTCACCCTGCTTGAAATAGTATGAAACTGCATTTGAATGTGGTGGCCTTGAACCCTGCATGAAATGATATGAAACTGCATTTGAATGTGGTGGCGTTGCACCCTGCATGAAATGGTATGAAGCTGCTTTTGAATTTGGTGGCCTTGCACCCTGCTTGAAATGGTATGAAACTGCACTTGAATTTGGTGGCCTTGCACCCTGCTTGAAGTGGTAGGAAACTGCACTTGAATTTGGTGGCCTTGCACCCTTGCTCGAAGTTGTAATAAACTGCACTTGAATTTGGCGGCCTTGCACCCTGCTTGAAATGGAATTTCAAGGAATAGCCATGAGTCAACTACCAGCCCACCAGCCGTGAGTGAGCAACCAGCACATCAGGCTTGAGGGACTGAACTGCCACCCCCAAGAACCCATACCAGCGCTCCAGAAAGCCCCCCCACTGGCCACCAATATTGGAATTGGTGGAGAGGTGGAATATTGCGTCAGGGGCCAGCCCTACCGTGTGAACATGGGACCCAATGGGTCCCACTTAGTCTAGTAATGTGATAAAATTACACTTGTAAGCAGTGTGATCTTTGAGGAGATTAGTAATAGACTTCATGGAAAAACGGGTAGATTGGTTGAATGGGTAAATAGGGGTAGACTATGAAAAGGGTGATGTCTACATCCGTGGAAAGAGTGTTTAGATGTTATGCTCTGCCTGATCAGCATTGAGTAATGATGCAGATACAATGTGCTTGGCAATTTCCTCCCAAAGGGAGATGCACATTTCCCATATATGCCAACTGCCACATTGCTATTCCTAACATTAGTACCTGAACTGATGTACAGCAGTTTGGCCAACGTGAGTTGTTTTTAAATGTGCTATACAAACAAAATTGATTGATTGATTGATTATTGTTAATTTCATGAATTTTTGCTGGGGATCTTTTTGGATTGTTTATTCTGGAGCACCAGAGCCTGGAGGAGACCTGATAGAAGTTTATAGAATTATGAGAGGCTTACATCAGGTAGAGAGTCAGAGACTTTCTCCGAGGGTAGAAATATCAAACAAAGTGTTTGAGGTGTGTGTTGGAAAGGATGTGGCGGGAGAGGTTTATTGGAAATGTGTGGGGTAAGTTTTTTTCCATAGTGATAGGTGCTTGGTCAGTCCAACAAAAATTGTAAAATCCAATGTTTATTCACCAATAAGTAATAATTAGGAAGGGGTCCATCCTCCCTCAAGTTATTCAACATGATCTGCTTCAAGAAATGGCAAACTGCCAACTTCACAAGCATTCATTGATCTCAACAGAAGGGTGATACAGAAGTGGCACAGCAGGTAGAGCTGTTGCCTCACAGCACCAGAGACCAAAGTTTGATCCTGACCTCGGGTGCTGTCTTTGTGGACTTTGCTTCTGTGGACCTCCACTTCCCTGGATCGAGTTGGCTTCAGGAGCAGTTCAGAAACTCAACACAAGATAAAGTAGTCAGCATCCCTGGCACCGGGCTTAAACATTATCTCTCTTCATCAATAATGCAGGTTATAACTTGATTTGCAGCAGGTTTGTAGGTCTTAATTGGCAGCATTTTCCAAACCCGAGACTTTTACATCTAGAGGGCATGGACATCAGGCACTGTTCAAGTACTTCTCCAAGACAAGCATTATCCTACATTGGTTCCTTCATTTTATTTTTGTCAACAACTTGAATTTCAGGTAGCTTTCTAGTAAGAGAGACACAATGTGTTGGAGTAACTCAGCGGGTCAGACAACATCTCTGGAGAAAAATGATGGGTGACGTTTTGGGTCAGAACCTTTTTTCAGTCCCGAAATGTCATCCATCCTAGTTCTTCCGAGATGCTGCCTGACCCACTGAGTTACTCCATCACTTTCTGTCGATCTTCGATGGAAACCACCATCTGCATTTCCTTCCTACACAGCTTTATTGCAAATATTGCAAGAATGGAAAGCAGGGGAGAGACTTTGCCTTCCATCACAGCGAGGAGGAGATTCACTGTGATGGATGTTTGCATAAATTGCGTTGGTGTGTGTCTTGTTTCTTTTCTCGTTGTATGGCTGCAGAAACCAAATTTCATTTGAACTTCGTTTGAGGTTCAAATGACAATAAACGGTATTGTATTGTATTGATTGTATAGGTTTGCATTGCAAACTGAAGGAGAGGAGTGCTCATTAAGTGGAGCAATATTAAACCAATTGTAGACATTTGGACACATTTAGATTTGCTAATCGAGATCCATACAGACTTGCATTTATATGGATGTTCTGGATTCAACTCCTGCTCTAGAGATTTGAATACAAAATCTAGACTGATATTCCAATAGAATACTAACATATTCTTTCCACGTTGTACATCTATCTATCTATATTACTAAAAGTCTGATCTTGACTGCATTTGGCTCGCTGTGCTGTGATTTCCGAGAGAAACGCCGCCACCTAGGGCCGTCATTTTTGGCCACCTTGCTCAGAGCCCCCCTCCGCCTTCCTGGACCAGAGGATGTTTCCCATTGATGAAACATAAAATACTTATTCATGTTTTTTAAAATGTTACCATCTCTCTGCTGCCCCTGCTGGTGGGAGGGAGGAGGGACTATAAAACCCAGGCGTGTTGTGCCTCAGTCAGTCTCTGCAAGATGGGGGTAAAGTGAGAGGGTCATGTCTCTCAGTCAGAGCTGTGAATAACAGTGAATACATGTCTACTAAACTGTGAGTGTGGTTTTACTGACCTTCAGTGCCCTTAATGTGGTTTGAAAATGAAAATATGGTTGGTTTGAAGTAAAGAGCACAGCAAGTGGTGGTTTGGGTGCTTTGGGTTAAAGTAAAAGGCACTACTGCAAATGGTGGTTTGGGTGCTTTGGGTTGAAGTTAAAAGGCACTACTGCAAATGGTGGTTTGGGTGCTTTGGGTTGAAGTTAAAAGGCACTGCTGCAAATGGTGGTTTGGGTGCTTTGGGTTGAAGTTAAAAGGCACTACTGCAAATGGTGGTTTGGGTGCTTTGGGTTGAAGTTAAAAGACACTACTGCAAATGGTGGTTTGGGTGCTTTGGGTTGAAATTAAAAGGCACTACTGCAAATGGTGGTTTGGGTGCTTTGGGTAACTTCCTGTTTGCACTGTATATTGATTTTAGATAAAACGCTACCATTTACGGCTGTGATTTTTGGCCATCTTACTCAGTCCCCCTCCGCTCAGCAGGTGCAGAGGAGTCTTCCCGTCAATGAAAAATAAAAGTGTTATTAGTGTTTAAAAATATTGAGAATCTCTCTTCTGTCAATCACGCCATGAAGGCCACACCTTTTCCGGGGGGAGGGGTTATAAAACCCTGAAGTGCAGGTGTGGCTCAGTATCTGCATGATAGGGGAGGGAGAGGTCACGATTCTGTCTGCGCTGTGAATCAACTGAACACACTGAATGTCTACTGAACTGTGAGTTTGGTGTTTTGTGTGTTTTTATGGTGGTTTCACCCTGCTTGAAATAGTATGAAACTGCATTTGAATGTGGTGGCCTTGAACCCTGCATGAAATGATATGAAACTGCATTTGAATGTGGTGGCGTTGCACCCTGCATGAAATGGTATGAAGCTGCTTTTGAATTTGGTGGCCTTGCACCCTGCTTGAAATGGTATGAAACTGCACTTGAATTTGGTGGCCTTGCACCCTGCTTGAAGTGGTAGGAAACTGCACTTGAATTTGGTGGCCTTGCACCCTTGCTCGAAGTTGTAATAAACTGCACTTGAATTTGGCGGCCTTGCACCCTGCTTGAAATGGAATTTCAAGGAATAGCCATGAGTCAACTACCAGCCCACCAGCCGTGAGTGAGCAACCAGCACATCAGGCTTGAGGGACTGAACTGCCACCCCAAGAACCCATACCAGCGCTCCAGAAAGCCCCCCCACTGGCCACCAATATTGGAATTGGTGGAGAGGTGGAATATTGCGTCAGGGGCCAGCCCTACCGTGTGAACATGGGACCCAATGGGTCCCACTTAGTCTAGTAATGTGATAAAATTACACTTGTAAGCAGTGTGATCTTTGAGGAGATTAGTAATAGACTTCATGGAAAAACGGGTAGATTGGTTGAATGGGTAAATAGGGGTAGACTATGAAAAGGGTGATGTCTACATCCGTGGAAAGAGTGTTTAGATGTTATGCTCTGCCTGATCAGCATTGAGTAATGATGCAGATACAATGTGCTTGGCAATTTCCTCCCAAAGGGAGATGCACATTTCCCATATATGCCAACTGCCACATTGCTATTCCTAACATTAGTACCTGAACTGATGTACAGCAGTTTGGCCAACGTGAGTTGTTTTTAAATGTGCTATACAAACAAAATTGATTGATTGATTGATTATTGTTAATTTCATGAATTTTTGCTGGGGATCTTTTTGGATTGTTTATTCTGGAGCACCAGAGCCTGGAGGAGACCTGATAGAAGTTTATAGAATTATGAGAGGCTTACATCAGGTAGAGAGTCAGAGACTTTCTCCGAGGGTAGAAATATCAAACAAAGTGTTTGAGGTGTGTGTTGGAAAGGATGTGGCGGGAGAGGTTTATTGGAAATGTGTGGGGTAAGTTTTTTTCCATAGTGATAGGTGCTTGGTCAGTCCAACAAAAATTGTAAAATCCAATGTTTATTCACCAATAAGTAATAATTAGGAAGGGGTCCATCCTCCCTCAAGTTATTCAACATGATCTGCTTCAAGAAATGGCAAACTGCCAACTTCACAAGCATTCATTGATCTCAACAGAAGGGTGATACAGAAGTGGCACAGCAGGTAGAGCTGTTGCCTCACAGCACCAGAGACCAAAGTTTGATCCTGACCTCGGGTGCTGTCTTTGTGGACTTTGCTTCTGTGACCACATGGGTTTCATCCGGTACTCTGGTTCCCTCCCATTTTCCAAAAACATGCAGCTTGTTGGTTAATGGGTCTCTGTAAATTGTCCAGAGTATGTAGAGAATGAATGAGAAAATGGGATAAAATACAGTGGCTTGCAATAGTTTTCATACCCCTTGAACTTTTCCACATTTTGTCACGTTACAACCACAAACATAAATGTATTTTATTGGGATTTTATGTGATAGACCAACACAATGTGGCGCATAATTGTGAGGTGGAAGGAAAATTATACATGGTTTTCAAATTTTTTTACAAATAAAAAACTGAATAGTGTGGCGTGCAAAAGTATTCAGCCCCCTTTACTCTGATACCCCTAAATAAAATCCAGTACAACCAATTGCCTTCAGAAGTCACCTAATTAGTAAGAATCCACTTGTGTGAAATCTAATCTCAGTATAAATACAGCTGTTCTGTGAAGGCCTCAGAGGTTTGTTAGAGAACATTAGTGAACAAACAGCATCATGAAGCCCAAGGAACACACCAGAGAGGTCAGGGATAAAGTTGTGGATAAGTTTAAAGCAGGGGTAGGTTATAAAAAAAATCCCAAGCTTTGAACATCTCACGGAGCACTGTTCAATCCAACATCCGAAAATGGAAAGAGTATGGCACAACTGCAAACCTACCAAGACATGGCCGTCCACCTAAACTGACAGGCCGGGCAAGGAGAGCATTGATCAGAGAAGCAGCCAAGAGGCCCATGGTAACTCTAGAGGTTTACTCGGGCTTGATGGGCTGAAGGACCTGTTTCCATGCTGTATCTCTAAACCAAACTAACCATTTCAAGTACAGTATTTCCCGGCAATGAAGACGCTATTTTTTACCCAAAAATACGGCACGAAAATTTACCTGCGTCTTGGAGGCCGAAGGTTAGGTTGTTAGCCAAGAAAGATAGACTTGGCTATCCCTCAGTACAGCAACATCAAGAACGATGTTGCTATACTGAGGGATAGCAAAGTCTGTCCCTCATTGCTGGCAGCTGATGGGAAGCGGCTGTAAAGTGGGAAGCGGCTGTAAAAGGACAGCGCCGTTGGGGGGGGGGGGGGGGGTGGGGGGGGGGGGGGGGGGGGGGGGGGGGGGGAGGGGGAGAGTTCCTTTAACAGCATGTGGGGAATCTGGCCCAGGTCAGCACGGGCAGGTGCGTTGAGAAGGCGGGAGTCGTGGATCATGCCAGCAACTCACTCACGCACCACTGCCGTGGCGCCCATGGTGCAAAGCCACGGCATTGTGGCCAGGGAGGGAAGTAGCTCGGGTGGCTGTGAGTGGCCGCCGGGACCGGACAACGGAACCGGCTGCCACCTCAGCGCCTTCTGCTGGCCCGCCCGCCAGCCAGCCACGGTGTCCTTCGGCACAGGCACAACTGGTGGAGGTGATGATTGGCGGGTGCTACTGGGCGGAAGGCTGGCTGCTCCGTCACGGGCTTGCTCTCCCCCTCCCTCTCCCCCTCCTTCTCCCTCTCCCTCTCCCCCGGGTGCCAAAGCTATTCCCGGGGCACGCAGGTGAACTGGGTGCAACAGCCAGACCTGTGGCAAGCAAGCCGACCTGGGAACTGCAGCCATTCGCGGGGCACCCAGCTGACCTGGGTGTCACAGCCAGACTTGGGGCAAGAGAGCCAACTGGGCACTACAGCCAGTCCCGTGGCACACAGGCAACCTGGGAACTGCAGCCATTCCTGGGGAACGCAACCGACCTGGGAACTGCAGACAGACCTGGGGCAAGCGAGCCGACCTGGGGACTGCAGCTATTCACGGCACGCAGCCGACTTGGGAACTACAGCTAGACCCAGGGATGCGAGGGATCTGGGAACTGCAGCCAGTCCCGGGGCATGCAGGCGATGTTGCCGACCAGGGCCGGCCTTAGGGGGTGCGGGGCCCAATTGGGAATTTTGGGGAGCCCCAGGTTCCCAGCCAAGGTCTGTCAGCCCAGTTATTTTGTATATATTATGAAATTGTACACTAAGGTGCAATGGATTATACACGGTCTGAATCTCTCCTGCTCCCATTTGACTGTCAGTACCTCCACTGGCTTCCAACCTTTACCGTAGCAGCTAATTACCATTAAACTGCATTATGTGATTGGACACAATGCCCTTGGAGACAGCGGCTGATTGGACGGGAGGAGACCTATTTGTTGGTTGGACGGGAATTTTAAGGCAAGCTGGCTGGTGATTGGACGTAACTCCCTTAGAGACAGTGATTGATTGGCCATCAAATAATCAGGGACAAAAAAATGGACAAATAGGAAAACAAAAATCGCTGATCAGTGTGAACTCAGTGGACTATCTGGCTGTATCTCCAAACTAAACAGTATAACATGCAGGTACATTCATTTCAAATAAAATTCAGTGATTATTTCACGTGATTTCTCACTGTGTAAAGCTCAGTATCTGACCAATTTCTGTTTAACACGTTTGGTCTGCCGTGAGCATTTTTCTCTCCCAAAGTTCATATCTAGCAATACGATCAACGAACCAGACAGCAGTTGGACACAGTCATGCGATTAGCAAGCGATTGATAAGATTTGATGGGGCACTCTGAGCTTTTTTGCACTAGTATTAGGGTTAAGTTATTGAATTTAGTCGTTTCTCATACGTTCTCATACAATCTATGAGTATTGTGTTTACATGCCTGTTATGATGCTGCAAATAAGAATTTCATTGTTCTGTTGTGGGTACACATGACAATTATACATTCTTGACTCGACTCTTCACTCATGCATTTGTGCAATAGAAAACGGGTAACCATTGCATTCTGCGCCAAGTTAAAAAGAGTCAGCAGTTAGTCAGGAAGTGACTATTCGCCTCCAAAGAGCAACCCTTTGTTAGATGGCTTCACTAAATGGTGTGACTCAATATTCCTCCAGCAGTTTGGTTTTTTTGCTCAAGATCTGCAGCATCTGCAGTCGCATGCGATTTAATACTATGCTCCGCTGCGATCTAACTAATGGATGGCCCATGCATTGAAATGCTAATACGACAATTAGCAAGAATATTGAACAATACAGTAACACATAGCTCAGAGGACACTGGGGTTTAATTTTACAAATGCCCATTTTCACGAAGTGAGTCACTTTTGGTAATGATACCAGTTTTTAAGAAGGCAGGCTTTGCACTGACCACTTGAAAATAAATCAGTTGTTGACTGGCAATGCAAACATGAAGGTGTGCCTGCCACCAAAGCAGCAGGCACCGTGGGAGGAAGGTGGGGGAAAGGGAGATGAATGTGGACAGACTGGGGGTGAAACAAAAAGATAAAGAACTGGTTTCAGTCCAACAGCTGTACAAAACATGAAACAGCTGGTCACAGGGCTAAGAGGCTGAAGTGCTTCAGGCTGCTGTTGGACTGAAACCAGCTCTTTATCTTTTTGTTTCACAGAAACAGTACAAGCCTCTGCATTATAAGTGCAAAATGAACAGTGATGGAAATGGGTTTTAGCAACTAGGGCTATGCTAAGGTCCATGAGGCTGAGGTTCGGAAGGAAGTGGGGGTGGGGGTGGGGGGGTAGACGCTATAAACTCTCGTCAGAGAGAGTACTTGTGATTGTCTGAAGAAGGGTCTTGGCCAGAAATGCAACCCTCTCCCCAGAGCCTATGCCTGTTGCGCTGAGCCACCTTCAACTTCAGAGCCAAACAAAAAACACAGAGTGCTAACAGAACTCAGCGGGCAAGGTGGATGCCTCACCCGCTGAGTTTCTCCAGCATTTTTGTCTATCGCAAAACGTCAATGATTCCGGGATACATTATTTTCCTTGTCATTGTCGTGACAACAGTTTCTGCAAAATTCTTCCTTGACTATGTGATCATGACTTTGATTCCTTCTTCCTCAACCATGAATGACAAACTGTTTGTAAATTCCCAAAAAGCTGTCACAGCTGGGATGATAAAACAGTTACAAAAGAGAGAAGAACATGGGTCAATCTTAACTAATCGATCCAGAAAGATCCTCCATTTCCTCCAAGCATCATATTGCAGTTAAGTGAAACTGAAACACAGTGTTCTATAAAGTGTACCATTACAAAATTGACATTATAAATAAATCATCCATTCTTCACCATAAAAGGGAGAAACCTAGTGTTAAAACCATAAAAGCAGCTTTGCTGCTTTTCAGGTTTTATAAATTAGCAACATGCTTGTGTAATGTAATATGCAATTTCCACAGTTGATCATTGGAATTCTACATTTGGACAAGGAATGTATTTACAGGACGGTAGTTCTGTATTCATACATTAACCACATTTGAATCCAGGGGTAGAATGACTCGTGTAAACTAAGAAGCCAATGTCCCATCTGTTGCTGAGTGCACCATTTGTACAGAACAACATCTCTTTTTATAAATTAAGACATGTAGTATTAAATCATGGTCCAAGTATGACTTTTTATGCTATTTTAAAATTCCAAATATGTACGATTCCTTCAATTATTTATTTCTGTTCCCAAATGACTGTTTAATTCTCTTTTATCCACCTGCAATTATGCATAAAACTTTATTAAACTGATGTTGAAGTATGTGAACTTGCAAAGTTTGTTGGCAGCAAACCATGAAATAAACTAGAAACACTCAGTACATGGGTCCCATGCAAATTGAACGAGGTTGATTGATTAGTTGATCAAACCATTATGTTTTATTTCTGCTCCATGTCAAGTTCACACAGGTATGGTGAAATATCACTCTTTGAATGCTTTGTTAGGGGTGAAACCTGTGGTCAGAAAGAATGCATTGTGGGGGGAAGAGGATGATGTAAGGTATAATCGTGGGTTATTCAGGGTGAACAAAGGAAGTCGCTCACACACCTAACCAAAGAAATGGACATTCAACAATAATAAGAATAACAGCCTTGCATTTATTTTCTGGTGTTACAGACCTAAGACTTTAAGATCAATAGAGATATTCTTGGTAGCTAGCAAACAATTTCTGTTTACGTAAATGCCTAAAATCAATGATTTAATTAGTATTTTGCTAATTAGTTACTTTCGTTGACTTCGGATTGCTTATTGCTAATTATATGTTATTATACTTTGCTTTTACAATGTCTTAATTAGTTATTTGCTCTTTGTGTTATATTTGCCTAACACTTTCTATTTGTAGGATATAAGGAGTTTACATGCTGAGCATAAATACCAGTATGAGAATCAGTCTGGCCATTTAGCTTGCTATTTTACTGTAATTTCCATGTAATGTTATGCTGAAAAATTTCCTGTAGCAGGTTGACCAAAACTGAATACAGTATTGCAAATGTGGCCTCACAAATTTCTGGTACAATTGTTCCTTTTTCAGCGAACTATATACCAGTATTCTTCAGCCATTCTGCTTAATTTCAAGTCAAATATTGTTATATGGACAAGTGCAATGAGGTACAAGTACAATAAAACATCTTGCTTGCAATGAAAAATCCACAGGTTCAATGGACAATCTTGAAGCTGTTTCACAGACACATGTCAACAGGTTATCTCAATGATTTTGATGAGAACATACAAGGCATGATGAGTAAGTTTGCAGATGAGAGTAAGTTGCATCTTAGACAGTGAAGATGGTTATCAAAGATCTTTTTTTTTTTTGTTAAATATTTTTATTATAGAAACATATTTATGAAAATTACAATGTTTTACATAAACGAAAATACATCATTATATACTTTCATAATATTAATAATATTGATATTATTACTAATATAAAAATTTAGGACTGTATGCTTCTATACGCTTTTTTAATTATTTTTTATAAAGTGGGCAAAGATAGAGCTAAATAATGAAGAAAATATGAAAGCGAATGGAGTATTAATCATTAATCCGTCATTGGAGATATAGGCATGATTTATTATATATATTTCTTCATCCATTCTAATATTCAGGCGTCAGTCAAGCCCTCGTACCGAGCCGTTATGACTCTGTAAATATTCAATATATGGAGACCATATCCCTCTGAAGAGATCTAACCTGTCCATTAAGACAAGCCTCAATCTCTCCAGATGAAGAGTCTCCGACATTTCTGTATTCCACATTTTGATTGTAGGGGATGTAGGGCCTTTCCAAAATTTTAATATTAATTTTTTCCCAATTATTAACCCATAATCAATAAAAATTCTTTGATTTGTTGTTACTAATTGTTCTGTTTCCAGTATTCCTAGTATTATTAGCTTTAAATCAGGTATCAAAGTTATATTAACAACTTTCGAAATTATCCTAAATATTTCAATCCATAATTTTGTAATTTTTACACAGTTTGTAAATGAATGTGACAAATTGGCTTCTAAATGTTGACATTTATCACATATAGGAGATACTTTTGGGAACATATTATGTAATTTGGATTTTGAATAATATAGTCTATGTAATATTTTAAACTGTATAAGAGCGTGTTTAGCATTTAGCAAACAATGATGTATATTTTGTAAACTATCATCCCATACTTCTGGTCTAATAGGTCTCGACCCGAAACGTAGCCTATCTCCTTCGCTCCTTAGATGCTGCTGCACCCGCTGAGTTTCTCCAGCATTTTGTGTAACCTTCTGGTCTAATAGTTTGGCATAATTCATTTTCCCAAGATTGTCTATGTATTTCTGTTGATGGCGCATCACCTTCCAATAAGATGTTATATATATATATGAAATCATTTTTTCTGTATTCGGATGTTTATTCAATCATTCATCTAATATTTCTGTCTTTCTATTTCTGAGTTCTTGCGTATTTGCTTTAACATAATCTCTAATTTGTAAATATCTAAAGTAATCTTTAGAGTGTAGTCCATAAATTTGTTGTACGTCTTGAAATGAAAGGAAAGAGTTTTCCCTATAGAGATCACCGATCTTAATAATTCCATTATTTTTCCCATTGTAAAAAAGCTTTATCCATCATTGAAGGTTTAAACGTAAGATTATTTACAATGCTAAGAGATAGTGGTATAGATTTTAGTTTTAATGTTTTCTTTATTTGTTTCCAAATACGTATTCCACTTCCTATTATTGGGTTATAACTATAAGTTCTCTTAGCTAGATTAATATTAGCGAATATTATAGAACTAATTTCAAAATGAGAACAATCTTCTTTTTCCATATTTAACCAAGTTGGTTGGTTATCTATTTCTTCTAACCAAAAATTCATATTTTTAATGTTAACTGCTGAAATTTCGTGGATAAGATATTATTAGTTAATATTCTGGCCGTTGGCTTATTATATATTAATTTAATCCATTGAATGAAGTTCTCTCCCAGTTGGAATTTATGCAATACCTTAACCATATACTTCCATTTAACCTGATCGAATGCTTTCTCTGCATCCAGCGAAATAATTGCGAGATTTGGATCTTTAGTTTGGTGTGAGTTCGTTATGTTAAGCAGACGTCGCAAATTATTAAATGATTGTCTCTTAGGGATAAACCCCGTTTGATCCGGATGTATTAATTTACTGGCGTACTTACTTAATCTTCTAGCTAATATTTTTGCTAATATTTTTTTATCTGTGTTTCACAACGCAATAGCGCTAAGATCCGGGTACTTCATCATCTTTGTCTTTCTTAAATATTAATGTAATCGTAGATTCTGCTAATGTATCAGGTAATATTTGTTCTCTAAAAGCATGTGTATACATTTTCTGTAGGCGAGGAGTAATTATGTCGTAAAAACTTTTATAGAATTCATTACTGAATCCGTCAGGACCTGGTGTTTTTTCCATTTTTTAATGAGATTATTGTTTCTTCTATTTCCTTATTTGAGATGTGTGCTCCCAATTCCTCTTGTTCCTGCAATTCTAGTCTGGGAAGATTGCAATTATCCAAAAACTCAGTAACTTTGTTGGTGTCCGTTGTCGTTTTGGATGCATACAAATTCTCCTAAAATTGCTCAAATCTTTTATTTATTTTGTTCGGTAATGTTAATACTTCCCCTCTATCTGATTTAATCTTTGAAATCGTATATTCCTTTTCTCGTTTTTTTAACTGGCGTGCCGGAAGTTTATGGGGCTTATCCCCAAATTCAAATGTTCCTGTCTTGTGATTTGGAATAATCTTATAACTTTCTCTGATAATAATTTATTTAATTTAAATTTTACTATTAATATTTGATTATGTTTATCCATGGTCGGGTCTTTAGCATTGTCTATGTCCAATTGTCTAATTTGTTCCTCTAGCTGCCATTATTCATTGTTATTTTTTTTATTCTGAAAGGCTTGGTATGAGATTATAACACCTCGAATAAAAGCTTTGAAAGATTCCCATAATAATGTAGGTGATATGTCTGGCGTGTCATTTATTTCAAAAATAAGATCCATTTTCTGTTTTAGATATATACTCCCTTGCGGGTCTTTTAAAATTTGGGGGTTGTGCGTCCAAAACGATGTATTCTTAGACATTCCTTCTATTTAAAAAAAAAAGTTAGGGGGGAATGATCTGAAATCGTATTTGAGTGGTATTTTGGATTCAGAGTATACTGAATTAATTTTGTGTCTACCAGGAAATAAGTCTTGTGTACCGATCAATAGAATGAATATTCCTTGCAGGTCGGATTTGCAATCCTCCAAACATCTGTTATATTTGTATTTTTTTTATATGTGTTTAAAAGTTCACTAGTTTTAGATTTTGTATTACCTCGCTGTTTTTGACTAGATTTATCTAAGTTAGGGTTTAAAACACAGTTAAAGTCTCCACCAATTATAACATTCTGGTAATTATATTCTGCGATTATATTCAGAATTTTATTTAAAAAATGCGGATTATCAAAGTTAGGCGCATATATATTTACCAATGTAATTGGGATGGCATGGATCTCACTGGTAACTATCAAATATCTCCCATCCTTATCTGTTAAGGTATTTTTCTGTTTAAATGGTATGCCTTTGCGAATAATGATAGACGTGCCTCTGGACTATCCAGTTTGCCCTCAATCTAGTTTGATCTTGAAATTTAAGATGCATTTCTTGGAGGAAGATAACATCTATGTTGTATACTTTCAGCTGAGCTAAAATCTTACCCCTTTTAATGCGTTCGTTAGTCCCCCTAATATTCCAACTGCAGAATGAGATTCCTCCCAGTTTATTTTGTTTAATGTCTTGCATTTTGACTAGGTTTAGTACCTGTGTATTTTTTGCAGTGCATGCGTACCTCAGGTCTTTAAGTACTGTGGCAACATTTAACCTACCAAGTTCAATTTGTGGATTCCTTTTGCGATTCTCCTTGAATAAAAAACACACACATGTGATTGATGGTGATAATTAAAAAAAATTAGTAAAAGTGAAAATACAGTGACCGAGCTTGTCAGCACTGTAACAAGTGGCCCACCTGTTGGTGGGAGAAAACATTATGTCGACTTCCGTTGTCGATATTAGCAAACAAACAAATAGCTCCACTCCCTCAGTTAGTCATAACATATCCATACTAGAGCGGTGCCGGTTCAAAATCAACTATATAGTACCCAATTGCAGTATATATATCCATTTCATATGTATTCCCAGATATATCTATCCTTTTAATCTGCAAAGTATTAAGCATCAGGTTTTACCTCGATAATAATCAGCTATTGGTTGAAGGGGTTAACTAGGGCAGGCTTCTGGTTCTGAGCCAGCAGCCCGTCTTTCCCCCTCACACCCCAGTTATAAATCTGCTTAAAACTTATTAAGTTATACATATTATTTTGTAAATCAACCCCTTACTACCATTCTGGTTAATATTCATTACAGTTTCTAGTTTAGTGTTCTGTGTTTTAAGTATTAAAGGTGTTAATTCTATAACATTAGGTTATTCATTTAAACTCTTAAACCACGATGATTGCTCTGTTCACTTCCTGTTGTAAAGCTCTGCATTCAGTGTTTATCTTTTTCCTCTTCACTTGGAACCCAGTATGTCCTTGAGTTAGCATTACTCGATAAGCTATCTAGTCAAATCACAAGGAGAGTTCCATCTTCTGGTAAACACATTTCATGGTGAAATAATAAGGAGAAAGAATATCCATACAGTTCAACTTTTCAACTTATTAATTCTCTTCCATATGGTTAAGGCATATTTATATGCGTTCTCCGGATTTATAAACAATTTTTGCTGTTCCTTGTAAGAAATGTGCATTTTCGCTGGGTAGTAGACTCCATATCTGACTCCTTTCATGCCTTTGAGAGCTTGCTTTGCCTTAGAGAACTGATTTAGTTTCTGAACAATTTCATAGGGATAGTCCCTGAATATTTTGAAAGATGTCAGCCCGTGTTTCAGTGGCACTCTATATTTAATATTACTCATAACCTCTTCCAAGCCAGAAATGTCCCGGAATTTCACAATAATCTGACATGTGTATTCTGAGCCTGTTTGAGATTTTTGTTTGAATCTGGGGACTCGATGTGTCAATTTAGGGAAGGTTAGGAAGATTGAGAGCTTCTTTAATTAGATCCGCAGCGAACGCAGCGGTTATCTCCCTTGACTCCCTTTGGTACTCATACTAATCGTAAATTAAAGCATCTCGAATGAGCTTCCAAATCCAGGCACTTATCCGAAACTTTTGCCAGCTGTTTTGCAGTGAGGTCGTGATGTATCTTCATTTTCTTCATATCCTCGGCCATTCGTCCCATCTCTTCCTCCATCTCTTTCATTATTTTCACATATGAGGAGACAGTCTCATGCACTGCAACAAACCTCTTAGCAATGTCTTCTTCCCCCTCATCCATTCTCTCCAATAGTTCAACTCGCACATCTTCAATTCTTTTATTTATGGTGCCGATCGAATCCTGCACAGACTGCATAGACTCAATAATTTTCAAATTCCCCGCGTTCATATTCACCATCATATCTCTCATCATTTTTTTCATCTGCTTTCCATCTACCTTTTCATTTTTCAGTTCTCTTACCGATTACTTTAAGTCCTCCATTTCTTTGTTTGTAAGATATTTTTATTAGAAGTAATTACATATTAAGAAGAAATATAAAATCCAATTAAAGCAAAATAAAATATTAACGTCACATACATTCTTAATATTTTTAAAATTAACAATTAATCTTATTTGTACTTCTATAATTTTCTTTTTTATTTTATAGCAGTAGGAAATAAAAAAGGGAAAAGAAAAGAAAAAAAAAGAGAGATAAACTAATTGAGTGGAATATTAAACAAGATATTCTTCAATGGAGATATATTTATGACCTATTGTCTATAATTCTTCATCCATTCATACATTCAGGCTTCCGTCATGGTTTCGAACCGGACCATCTTGACCCTCTAAATATTCAATAAATGGAGACCATATTCCTCTGAACTGGTCCAGCCTGTCCATCAGGGCAAGCCTTAATTGTTCCAAGTGCAACGTCTCCGACATTTCTGTAATCCACATTTTAGTTGTGGGGGAAGTAGGACCTTTCCAAAATATTAGTATTAATTTTTTACCAATTATTAAACTATAACCGATAAAAATTATTTGTTGTGTTGTTAATATCTGATTTGTTTCCAGTATTCCCAATATAATTAGTTTTGAGTCTGGAATCAACTTTGCATTAACTACAATTGAGATTATCTTAAAAATCTCTATCCAAAAATTACTGATTTTTATACATTTTGTAAATGAATGCGTTAAATTAGCTTCTAATTGTTGACACATCGCATATTGCAGACACATTTGAGAAAATTCTATTTAATTTGGACTTTGAGAGATGTAATCTATGTATAACTTTAAATTGTATCAAGGAGTGTCTAGCATTTAATGAACAATGATGTATATATTGTAAACTTTCATTCCATACTTCTCTACTGATTACTTGACCTAGTTCATTTTCCCATGCTTGTCTATATTTATCCGTATTTGGTAAATCATTTTCCAATAAAATATTATAAATATATGATATTAATTTCTCTATATTCGGATGTTTATTTAAACATTCATCTAAGATTTCTGTCTTTCTATTCCTAAAATCCAGTGTATTTGATTTAACATAATCTCTAATTTGAAGATATCGAAAATATTCTTTAAAATGTAATCCATAATTTTGTTGTAATTCCTGAAATGAGAGAAATAAGTTTTCCCTATGAAGATCACCGATCTTATTTATTCCATAGTTCTTCCATTTTAAGAAACCTTTGTCCATCAGTGAAGGTTTAAAAGAAATATTGTTTACTATTGGAAGAGCTAGTGGTACATTCTATAATTGTAATGTTTTTTTTAATTGTTTCCAAATACGTATTCCACTTTCTATTAATGGATTTTCTTTATAAGTTTTCTTATGTATTGGAGTATTAGCAAATAAAATCGAACCAATTTCAAACGGGGTACAGTCTTCTTTTTTCCATCTTTAACCAATTTGGTTGTTTATCTAGTTCACCCAACCAAAAATTCATATTTTTTATATTAACTGCCCAATAATAAAACATAAAATTAGGCAGTGCAAAGCCACCATTTATTTTTGATTTACATAGATGCTTTTTAATTATTCTATGATTCTTATAATCCCAAATAAAATTAGTAACCATGGAGTCCACTTTCTTAAAGAAATTTTTAGGAAGATATATCGGGATCATTTGAAACAAATATAGTAATTGTGGAAGAAAAATCATTTTTATCGCGTTAATCTTACCTAACATTGAAATAGGTAATGTTTTCCAATATTGAATATTCTTAAATAGTTTATTCAATAAGGGTAAAAAATTAGATTTAAATAATGAATTATATCCATTTCGTCCTCCATTTCTTTCTCCTTATCTGCCTTAGCTCTTGTAGCCATTTCGGAGGGCAATTTTCCTTCAAGAGCCACTTCAAAAGTCGTTTCTTCAGGCTCCTTCTCGCTGCTCCAGTAAAGTTTTGAGATTGTTCTCTGAGGACTCTGAGCAGAAACCGGATTTTGCATTTAAAGGGTTAAATCCACCGTTCCATCCACAGCGCTTACTGATGACGTCATCAGCGCGACGTCCAGAGGCTCCGGTAAGATTTTTTTTAATTGGTCCTGATCTGTAGACCCAGTTTTAATGTGAAAAATCACAAATCTTCGGGAGCGGAGCTATGTGTGGCGACTGTTACTAAAACATAGCGCCACCGGAAGGCATGGCATGTAGCAATCTAACCGTCTTTCAACAATGCTTTCTCAATTACGATCTATTATCAGCAAAAAAACATACTTAAATTCTGGAAAAAGACAGCAGTCTCTTCAGCGAAGATGTGGATTACAGAAATGACGGATACACTACATCAAGAGAGAATTATGTTTGTCTTGAATAATAAACCGGAACAATTTTTAAAAAATATGGTCTCCTTTTATTGAATTTCTTGAGCAACACAATGTTTGAAAAATTTGAAACTGAGGTGAGTGGGATTGATGGATATATCTCCTCTCTTTTCTTATTTCTTTCTTTTCTCTCTCTCTTCTCCTTCTCTTTTTAATTTAATGTTCTATTTGGAAAATGTTAAAATTGAAGCTGTTCACAAAGTTGTAACATTGTCAAGTTTTTTGTACAATTACTTAATTAAGCTCCAGGTTGTTACGAAGGCACCCAGGACGCCAGCTGTGTCACTTCCTGTCTGTGGGCAGATTCCTCCCCATCCTGGATCAGTCCAATCAGGTGTTAAAGAAGGAACTGCAGATGCTGGAGAATCGAGGGTACAGAAAAGGCTGGAGAAACTCAGCGGGTGCAGCAGCATCTAAGGAGCGAAGGAGATAGGTGACGTTTCGGGTCGAGACCCTTCTTCAGACTGGTCAGGGATCAGGGAAACGAGAGATATAGACGGTGATGTGGAGAGATAAAGAACAATGAATGAAAGATATGCAAAAAAGTATCGATGATAAATGGAACAAGCCATTGTAAGCTGTTTGTGGTGTGAAAATGAGAAGCTAGTGCGACTAGGGTGGGGGAGGGAGATAGAGAGAGAGAGAGAGAGAGGGATGCCAGGGCCCGAGGGCTGAGGGAGAGGTGGGAAGGGGAGGAGACAGCAAGGGTTAACAGAATTGAGAAAATGCAATGTTCAAGCCCAGAGGATGCAGACTCCCCAAGCGGAATATGAGGTGCTGTTCCTCCAACTTCCGGCGTTGCTCACTCTGACCGTGGAGGAGGCCCAGGACCGAGAGGTTGGATACGGAATGGGAGGGGGAGTTGAAGTGCTGAGCCAGCCAGTCTGCGGGGCCAAGTATGTACACATACAAGGAATTTGCCTTGGTGTGCCGCTCGCAAGCAACTATACGACATACAGTAAACAATTAAGTATAAAACATAAAACATTAAAACATTATAGTTTAAACATGTGAATGAAATGAAATACCAGCGCAAAAGGAGGCTACATACTTTTGGTTATTGAGTAGAGTTACTGCTCGTGGAAAAGTTGTTTTTATGAAAGGCTGTGGCGGCTTAGAAGGATGAGAGGGATTCTCATTGAAACATATAAGATTGTTAAGGGCTTGGACACACTAGAGGCAGGAAACATGTTCCCGATGTTGGGGGAGTCCAGAACCAGGGGCCACAGTTTAAGAATAAGGAATAAGCCATTTAGAACGGAGACGAGGAAACACTTTTTCTCACAGAGAGTGGTGAGTCTGTGGAATTCCCTGCTTCAGAGGGCGGTGGAGGCAGGTTTTCTGGATGCTTCCAAGAGAGAGCTAGATAGGGCTCTTAAAAATAGCGGAGTGAGGGGATATGGGGAGAAGGTAGGAACAGGGTACTGATTTGGGATGATCAGCCATGATCACATTGAATGGCGGTGCTGGCTCAAAGGGAGGAAAATGGCCTACTGCTGCACCTATTGTCTTGTCTATTGGCTTTGACAGTCCAGAGCCGCCTTCCAAAGGGATGTGCCGCAGGAAGTACATCATCTGATGGGATTCTGCCTGATGTGCCAAATTTCTCCAGCACTTAGCATTTTTCTTAAGATTTCTGCATATGCAGTTTCTTGTCTCCAGTCTATGTATAGGTCTGGCTGACAAGGAGATTTGTCAACTCAATGCAAATAATGGAGTGGTGCATTCTTATAATCATAGAACTATACAGCAGCGAAACAGGACTATTTTGGTCCAACTTGCCCATGCCAATCAAGATACATCATCCGCGCATCCCTGGATTTACCCCTGCCTGGCCCTTATCTCTCGAAACCTTTCTTACCTATATAACTGTTTAAATGTCTTTAAAATGTTGTTTTACTCCTCTGGCAGCTCACCTCATTAACCCAACATCCTCTGTGTGAAAAAATTGCCCCTCAGGTTTCTATTAAATCTTTCCCCTCACACCTTAAACCTATGCCCGCTAGTTCTTGATTATCCTACCCCGAGACAAAGATACTGTGTCTCAGTAGATGGACCCTATCTAGTCCACTCATGATTTTATACACTTCTGTAACATCACCCCTGAGCCTCCTGTGTCCAAGGAATAAAGTACTAGCCTGTCCAACCTCTCCCTATAGCGCATACGCATGCCCTCCAATCCAGGCGACATCCTCGTAAATTTTCTCTGCACTCTTTCCAGCTGAATGGTATCTTTCCTTTAACAGGATGACAAAAACTGACCGTAATACTCCAAATGAGGCTTTACCAATATCTTGTACAACTGCAACATAATATTGCAACTTCTATTTACGTGCATCATCTCCATCACCTCCCTCCCCTTTCTTGAACTCACAGTCTCCATCACAGGAAATAGACTATTGACTGACATCTATTACAAACCCACTGACCCCCACAGCTATCTCGACTACACTTCTTCCCACTATGTTTCCTGCAAAGACTCTATCCCCACCTCCCAATTCCTCCGTCTACGCCGTATCTGCGCCCAAGATGAGGTATTCCACGCCAGGACATCCGAGATGTCCTCATTCTTTAAGGAGTGGGGGTTCCCCTTTCCCATCATAGATGAGGTCTTCAATCGTGTCTTGTTACCTCACAGCTCCGCTCTTGCTCCACCTGCCTCCAGTCGCAACAGATTCAGTCCCCCTAGTTCTTGCTTTCCACCCCATCAGCCGTCGCATACTGTACAACACATAAACCTCTGAAATTTCCCCCACCTCTAATGGGGGATCCCACCACTAGCCACATTTTCCCATCTGTTGGCCAACATTTTCTCATTGTTGGCCTTTATTACGAGAGGATTTGAGTTTAGGAGCATGGAAGTCCTACTGCAGTTGCACAGGGTTCTGGAGAGACCGCAACATTGTGTATAATGTTGGTCTCCTAATTTGAGGAAGGACATTATTGCTTATTGAGGGAGTGCAGCGTAGGTTCATAAGGATTAATTCCCGGGATGGCGGGACTGATATATGAGGAAAGAATGGGTTGACTGGGCATTTATTCACTGGAATTTAGAAGAATGAGAGGGGGTCTTATAGAAACATATAACATTCTTAGAGGATTGGACAGGTTAGATGCTGGAAAAATTTTCACTATGTTGCGAGAGTCTAGGACCAGGGGTCACAATTTTAGAATAAGCGGTAGGTCATTTACGACTGAGATGAGGAAAAACCTCTTCACCCAGAGAGTTGTGAATCTGTGGAATTCTCTGCCACAGGCAGTGGAGGCCAATTCACTGTATGTTTTCAAGAGAGTTAAATTTAGGCTAGAGAAATCAAGGGATATGGGGAAAAAATAGGAACGGGGTACTGATTTTAGATGATATGCCTTGATCATATTGAATGGCCCGAAGGGCCTAATGGTCCACTCCTGCACCCATTTTTCTATGTTTCTATCTCCACCATTTTCCATCTTCCGCAGAGATCGTTCCCTCTGCAACGCCCTGGTTAACATCCATTCCCACCCAAACCACTCACTCCCCAGTAACCTTCCCCTGCAACCGCACACGATGCAACACCTGTCTCTATACCTCCTCCCTCGACTCTGTCCAGGGACCCAGACAGTTCTTTCAGGTTAGGCAGAGGTTCACTTGAACCTCCTCCAACCTCATCTACTGAATCCATTGTTCAAGATGTGGACTCTTATACATCGGCGAGACCAAACGCAGACTGGGCGATCGTTTCGCGGAACACCTTCGCTCAGCTCGCCTGCACCTACTTGATCTCCCGGTTACCGGACACTTTAATTCTCCTTCACATTCCGACACAGACCTTTCTGTCCTAGGTCTCCTTCATTGTCAGAGTGGGGCAAAACGCAAATTGGAGGAACAGCATCTCATATTTCGCTTGGGCAGCTTACAGCTCAGTGGTATGAATATTGATTTCTCTCACTTCAGGTAGCCCTCTATCCCTTCTCTGCCCAAGTCGCACTGAGCTTCTCATTTTCACCCTACAAACGGTTAACAATGGTCTGTTTCCTTTATCATCGTTACATTTTTGCATATCTTTCATTCATTGTGCATTATCTCTCCACATCACCGTATACATCTCTCGTTTCCCTTATCCCTAACCAGTCTTGACCCAAACTTCACCCATTCCTTCTCTCCAGAGCTACTACCTGTCCCGCTGAGTTACTCCAGCTTTTTGTGTCTAACCCATTTTTATTTCTGATCTCCACCCATATGGCCTCAGTGGACAATCCCCAAGCAATGTAACTCAGTCTACTGCTATGATGTTCTTGTGATGCAGTAAAGGAATTTCCCTCTTTGTTTACCTTCACCTCTACCTTGGTGGTAGCACCTATATTCTGGAACATTAAGCTGCCAGATCTGTTCCTCCCTTAGCCAAGTCTCCATAATTAATTTCATTTAGTTTATTATTGTCACGTGTACCGAGGTACGAGGAAAAGCATTTGTTTGCATGCTATACAGCCAAATAAAAAACTATGCATGAATACAATCATTCACTGTGCATACTAGATAAAGGATAAAAGGTACAACATTTAGTGTAAGATACAGTCTGATTAAAGATAGTTCAAAAGTCGCCAATGAGGTAGATGGAAGGTCTAGCTGATGAGAGCACTGTTCAGTTGCCTGATAATAGCTGGGAAGAAAATGACCCTGAAACTAGTATATGTTTTTAAATTACTGTACCTCTTGCCTGATGGGAGAGGGGAGAAGAGAGAGTGATTATGCTGGTAGCCTTGTTGAGGCAGCATGAAGTGTAGATGGAGTCAATGGAAGGGAGGTTGGTTTGTGTGATGGTCTGAGCTACATCCACAACTCAATGCAATTTATTGCGGTCTCAGACGGAGCTGTTCCCAAATCAGGCTGTGATGCATCCTGATAAGATACTTTCTACGCCGCATCTGTAGAAATTAGTGAGGGTTGTTGTGGACGTGTCGAAACTCTTAAGTTTTCTAAGGAAGTAGAGGTATTGCTGTGCTTTCTTGGCTATAGCTTCTATAAGGTTGGTCCAGGACAAACTGTTGATGATATTTATTCCTAGGAACTTGAAGCTTTTGACCATCTCTACTTGGGCACAATCAATGTATATTGGGGTATGTGTACTACTTCACTTTCTCAAATCCATCACAATATCCTTTGTCTTCCTGATATTGAGGAGAGGTTGTTGTCTTGGCACTGTCTCGTCATTATTTGATATCCAGCCCACTAAGGTGGTATAGATTGCCAAATCCATGTGAACTGTGAATTTGTATATTGATTTGATTTTTTTTTCCTGCACAGTTGTGATTGCATCAGGAGTTTAGTAAGGGGCTGAGAATGCATCCTTGCAGGGCACCAGTGATGAGAATAATCATAGAGGATGTTTCCTCACTGATTGTGGACTGTTGGTCATGGAGTCGAGGATCCAGTTGCAAAGGGGAGTGCTGACTTTAAATTCCATGAGTTTGGAGATGAGCTTGGTTGGGATAATGGTATTCAGAGCAGAGCTATAGTCAATGAATAGGAGTCTGACATAGATGTCATTGTTGGTGCAAGGACATTGTATCAGATTGATAGACAATTGAAATATCTTCTGAGGCAGAGGAGATTTGAATAAGTGGGACAGATTGCACTTGAATTCGAGAGAAATCAAACGGGGCAGGTTTTTCAAATACTACTAGGGAGGTTTAAAACTGGATTGGCAGGAGGACAGGATCCAATGTAGTAGTGTGGTAGGCGAGAGGCTGAAAGTTGATTCAGAAGTCAATGGCAGCTGGTTCAGTAGACAAAACAGGCAGGCCGTGACAGGGTGTGAGGAAAGATGGTAGGATTAAATTGCATTTATTTAAATGAAAAAGAAAAAACCCTGACCATTAAGGCAGATGGATAGGTATATGGAACTGGGACGTTATTGCCATTAGCTGAGGCTGGCTGTGGCACACATGAAATCCAGCCTATCAAGCAGCCTCGATCCACTGCAGTTCACATACCACCACAACAGATCCACAGCTCATGCCATCTCCTTGGCCTCACACTCATCCCCGGGACACCTGGATAACAAGGACATCTATGTCAGACTCCTATTCATTGACTATAGCTCTGCTCTCAATACCATTATCCCAACCAAGCTCATCTCCAAACTCATGGAAATTAAAGTCAGCACTCCCCTTTGCAACTGGATCCTTGACTCCATGACCAACAGTCCACAATTCAAGTGCAGTTTCATACCATTTCAAGCAGGGTGCAAGACCACTAAAGACAGCGAGTCTGGGTTTATTAGTCCCTCCCCCTCCCACCTGAAGGGGTGTGGCCTTCATGGCGTGAATGACAGAGAGAATCTCAACATTTTTTAAACACTAACAACTCTTTTATTTTTCATCGATGGGAAAAATCCTCGGCACCTGATGAGCGGAGGGGGACTCTGAGTAAGATGTCCAAAAAACATAGCCGTACATGGTAGCGTTTTTTCTAAAATCAATATAAAGCTCAAACAGGAAGTGGTCAAGATTAGACTTTTAATTATATAGAAGGCAAGGCAACTTTAATTAGGCAAGGCAACTTTAATTAGGCAAGGCTACTTTAATTAGGCAACACAGCTTTAGTATTTCCAAACCAAAGCCAACACAGCTTTAGCATTTCCAAACCAAAGGCAACTCAGCTTTAGCATTTCCAAATTATATTTTCAAACCATATTAAGGGCACTGACTGGTCAGTAAAACCACTCTCAGTTTAGTAGACATGTGTTCCGTGTTATTCACAGCTCAGACTGAGAGACATGATCCTCAAGCTCCCCCATCTTACAGAGACTGACTGAAGAACTCAACACTTTGGTTTTATAGTCCCTCCGGAAGAGGCGCGGCCTTCAGGAGAGAGAATCTCAACATTTTTAAAACACTAATAACTCTTTTATTTTTCATCCATGGGAAAAATCCTCTTGTCCTGCGAAGCGGAGGGGGACTCTGAGTAAGATGGCTGAAAATCACAGCCGTAAGTGGCAGCGTTTTTTCTAAAATCAATATACAGAACAACAGGAAGTGGTCAAGTTCAGACTTTTAGTAATATAGATTAAGGGATTGGACACGCTCGAGGCAGGAAACATGTTCACGATGTTTGGGGAGTCCAGAACCAGGGGCCACAGTTTAAGAATAAGGGGTAGGCCATTTAGAACAGAAATGAGGAAAAACCTTTTAACCCAGAGAGTTGTGAATCTGTGGAATTCTCTGCCTCAAAAGGCAGTGGCCAATTCTCTGGTTGCTTTCAAGAGAGAGTTGGATAGAGCTCTTAAAGATAGCGGAGTCAAGGGATATGGGGAGCAGGCAGGAACTGATTGTGACAGGGTACTGATTGTGGATGATCGGCCATGTTCATAGTGAATGGCGGTGCTGGCTCGTAGGGCCGAATGGCCTACTCCTGCACCTATAGTCTATTGGCAGCTGCAGAATTTGCCCCCAGGCCACAAAGGCGATCAGGCAAGGGATGTCCATTCGCAGACCGTGCCGGTCGAGGATGACGGAGGAGGCCCTGCAGCAGCCTGGGGCTTACCTGGATTGGGAGCCATGCCAGTACATTGCGCGCGTGGACTGGACTTTGGATATTTTTTAAGTGGGGCCGAAATATGGCAACTCATATATGTGAGATCATATATGTGAGATCTATGCCTAAATAATTTCACTGTGCAGTGCACACGTGACAATAAAGCACCATTTAAGCATTGAACACTAATGGCTGTGTTTTATATTTCCTGTGCTGCTCCCCCTATCAACTTCTCACACATATGTGAAATGATCCCTTTCTCACCCGATTATTATCATGACAGCTTGACATTAACCTCACGCATGTGGTCACTTGAATGGAAGTGCTAGAAGGGATGTCCTTGCAGTTACATAACATCAGTAACATTGTATCTCATGGACACTGGCAGCAGCTTTGAAAGATAAGTAAACTAATATGCATCAAGTGATGTTGTTCATTATTTTTACTAAGATTCGAGAATTATGAAAAGTGCTACAGTGCAGCTACATTATTGATGCAGAAACAAAGTGAATCTTGATCAGAAATAAATAAATCCGATAAATTTGTATATGCATAAATTGAATTTTAATTAATTAATTTGATATGTAACTCATTAAATACAATTAGGGATGGACTGTAAAAGTCAGCATTATCATTAATACTTTTACCCGGTGAACAAATAAATAAAAGAAAATTTGAAATTATTTGCATCAACTACAGTTTTAGGAATACATTTCAAGAATAAAATAAATCTCTGTGGAAACTATATTACCTTGTGTATTCTGATTGTCTTGTTATGGTAATTAATTATTCTACATAACACTGTATAATTGCATATTCTGGGACAACAACAATAACATAACAATTGGCTGTGAGATCTGAACTGAATACTCATGTATTTCATGTTGGTACACATTTAGTCACTGAAAGCTAATATCAATCAATATGTTTAATTTCATTGTGATTAAAAATAACTCTTTATTCAAATAATCAACTTTATTTTGTTTCTGTTAACACAAAAAAACAATTAGCCTGCATCCTTGAGTCAGAAAATAACTTTAATTGTGCTTAAGATGGAATAAAATTGATATTTTGAAACCTGTGATTATCCAATTATGCAATGTACACAAAATTAGGTTAATTTTCTGAATTGCAATTCTTATTTAATTCTTACAACTCAAACTAATATACACTTGGCCAATTGTGACATTTTCCCTGAATTATCACAAACCAGTCACTCGCATAATATAATTGTTGAATTAAAAAATATTGGCACATTTTTATATTTTATATGTTACTCTTTCACGTAAAATATGTTCATTACAGAAATAATCATTTTAGTGAGTGTTAAGTTTCATTGTGAATTATATAATTCAAAAAATAAAATGAATGTAAAAACATGTACATCATCAATTGATTGGTATACAGTCATCAGGTTGGGGAGGTTGGGGAGGTTGGGGAGGGGGGGTGGGTGAACTCAGTATCTAAATCATCATATTAAGGATTGAAGGAAAAATTCTGTGCCGGGTACTCATATTCTCGATATTCAATATTCATACTGCTCTTCGTTGAAATTAATGCTGTGGCATTATTGTTTTAAATAATTTGTGAAGGCAAGAGGGACTCTCAATTTAATGTATCAATCAAATAAAAAGGACTGATCAATAATTGGCAGTATTGGAATGTAAACAGATTTTATATTCAAATTCCTAGAATATGACTTTAACCCAAGTGTTTCTGGTTCAGCGAACTGGGTGCTGACAACTGGTTTAGGGCTGACACCATGCGAATCAGATCAGCCAAGAAAACTGACTAACAAAATACAGATTTCCCAGCCATCTTCAACGTAGGAAATTCAGGTCCATGGTGTGAAAGTTTAACGGTCTTAAATGTTTTTGATAACAGAATAAACCTAGCATTGAAAGTTAAAATGATGGTCTCCATTTATTGAATTCTTAAAAAAGTGAATTGGTTTAACACAAAATCAGTTTGGGGAAAACTAATTAGGACAAACAATTAGTGTAGAAGTATGGAATGAAAGTTTACAACATATACACCACTGCTCATAAAATGCCAGACATTCCCTGACACAATTTAAAGTTTTACATAGATTACACTTTTTGAAATCCAAATTAAACAGAATTTTTTCAAATGTTTCTGCTATATGTGATAAATGTCAGCATTTAGAAGCTAATCTAACGCATTCATTCACAAAATGTATAAAAATGACTGATTTTTGGATAGAAATTTTTAACATAATCTCAAAAGTAGTTAATGCAAATTTGACTCCAGACTCAAAATTAATCATATTAGGAATAATAGAAACGGATCATCTACTAACAACACAGCAAATAATTTTTATTGGTTATAGTTTAATAATCGGTAAAAAACTAATACTAATATTTTGGAAAGGTCCTACATCCCCCACAATCAAAATGTGGATTACAGAAATGTCGGAGACACTTCATCTGGAAAGACTAAGACTTGTCCTTTTGGACAAGCTAGATCAATTCAGAGGTATATGGTCTCCATTTATTGAATACTTAAAGGGTCAAGGAGGTCCGGTTCGAGGGCCTGACTGAAGCCTGAATGAAGGAATAGATGAAGAACTATATACAATAGATCACGCATATATCTCCAATGAAGAATATCTTGCTTTATACTCCACTCATTTTATCGATTTTCTACTATTTAATTTTTTTTAATTATTTCTCTTTACTATTTTCTTTCTGTTATAAAATAAAAATATATAGAAGTATAAATAAGAACGACTGTAAACTTTAAAAATATTAAGAATGTATGTGACGAATAATATGTTTTTTCTTTTTTGATTTTATGTTATTTCCTCTTAATATGTATTTACTTCTAATAAAAATATTTTATAAAAAAAAAGAAACCTGAGTTTGGGATTCGATGAATAGTTATACTCAACATCTCCTGGATCTAACTCCACAATCTTGTTATTTGTAATATCTTTTTTTCGTCTTCTTTTTCTCTCTATTAGATTATAGTTTCTCTTATCTTTTTCTCTCTTTATCTTTATTCTTTCAAAAAAAATTAAAAATTGAATCTATGTAAGAAATTTGTAAATAAATTGTCGCTTACTATTATTTGTATACATGCTGCTAATAAAAATATTTTAAAATGAAAAAAAGAAAGTTAAAATGGTATAATATGTACGTGTATAAATCAGTTATAACAAATATAAAATCAGAGCAAATATATCCTTTAAAGTTTAAGAACTGATAATGATTTTCATATGATGGTTTTCACTTGAACATCCTGAATGTGATGCCATTATCTTCCAGTTGACTATCAAATGATGAAAGGTATCAGGGATTTCCTCGATTTGGGGTAATCATCAAACTTCTGCAAATAGTATCTGAATGTGATGAAAAATACAGTTTATCAGCTGAATGAACTCCTGCACCTGCACCTATTGTCTATTGAAGAATGTGGTATTAACAGATTAAAGAAGCCGAGAGAGGACATCTTGAAATATCACTGAAGTGTTCGAAGTGCAGCAGAATAGAACAGCCACTGACCACTCTGACCTAGCAACAACTGAATGGGAGGAGAAGGTACACCAGGCAGCAATGTCACACACATTTTTGAGGCACCATGAGTTACTTGATACTCAGAGGAGAGGAGCCATAGAAGAGTGCATGTGAAGTAATGGGCCTGTCCCACTTAGGCAACTTTTTAGGCGACTGCAGGAGACTATGTAGTCGCCACATGGTCGCCACATGGTCGCTGGTGGTTATCTGGGAGTCGCCTTCATGGTCGTGAGGAGTTCCCGCATTCTGGGAACTAATCATAGTTTCATTGTGGTCGCCGTGAATTTTTCAACATGTTGAAAAATTAGCGGCGACTAGAATGAAGCCGCCATGGAGAGTAGCGAGAAATCTCGAGCCGTAGGTGGGTCACCAGGAGGTCCTAATGGGTTGCCAGGAGGTCAAAGGTTCTCGTAGGTTCTCGTAGTCTGTAGCCGGTGCTGACTGGTGAATTTCATTGGCTCATTGGGAAAAAAGGTAAGCAGTAGTTTTCAGAACCAAGGATAACCGAGTATATGTTAAATGTCCACCGAGCTTCGCAGGTGTATATTTTTATTCTTAAAAGTTGTCTCCACTCCTTTTCCCCCTTCTTCCCCCTTCTCCCCCCTCTCCCCACTCTCCCCCCCTCTCCTTTAAAGGACTTACCATACACTGTGCTTTAGCCATCTTTTTACAGCGCCAACCTTCCTATTCATCACGGTGTATGTCTGTTTCACCTTTGCACTGTGTGAATTTTTAAGACAGCGCTCCCCCCGCTTGCCCTATCCCTGCCTGCATAAGGGGCCGGTGAAAGAAACGATGAGTTTGTGTTCCACTCTAACAGTTGCCGTTTCAGTTGCCAATTTTTCAGTCCGTTGAAAAATCGCCTAAGTGGGACAGGCCCATAAGCCTGTTATGTTTGCATGTGTTCCTAATGGAGACCTGCCTCGTAAATAACACATTGGTTTATTTGGGATCTACAACATCAAACCAGATAATTTGGGACATCTATTCATGTTAACATCAATGCTCTACAGATCCCCCTTCCATCATCCTCTCCATCCATCAACCTATCCTTCGCCTCTTCATTGCCTCAGCTGCTTTGCTAACTTTCCCTTAAATAATCAATGTTCATCACCTCAAATACTGACCTGACCTTCCATCTATTTCTTACTTTTAACTAATTGACTGTATATTGTTCCAGTGATACCTGAGCTGTGCCAACACACTCTCTCATGGAGTCCAACAGAGCAATGCAGACCATCTAGGATTTCCCAACATTTAGGTTAGGGGGAATTCTCATAGTGACTGTACCTGGTTTGACCTGGCGTGTCTGGTGAACACATAAATTTCAGTAGAAAACATTGCTGTCTGCTGAACAATAAGCAGAAATTAGTTTCCTTTTATTTTAGTTCATATTGATCACTCATAAGAATGTAGTTGTTTTTAATTACATGTGAATGCTATTTTGTTTTAATATTTTTTAATTAATAATTTATACTTCTATAATAGAATTTTGTTTTTCTATTGCGCCTGTGTTATTGGAGTTTTGTGAATGTCAAATATGTTTCACCCAGAAAGGCCTTGCTCTCGGTGACTCTGTCCAATCAGTTATGTGCAGGCCTCCCAGGGAGACTGCATAACAGCCAGTCAAACATACCAAACCCATGTGCTGGTCTGAAGAAGAGTCTCGACCCAAAATATCACCTATTTCTTTTCTCCAGAAATGCTGCCTGACCCGCTGAGTTACTCCACCTGTTTGTGGCTATCTTCAGTTTAAACAAGCATTTGCAGTTCCTTCCCACACATTTTGTCTGCTAGTGAAATAATCTTCCACTATTGCAAATTTCATTGCCATGAATAGAGCGAATGAGTCATGGAGATTAGAATCGTATAGGATGCGAAATCGGCATTGCACTGTCCCTGTTTCTCTCATGCTGAGTTGAATTATGTGACTACAAGAATAGGTCAGAGGCTAGGAATCATATGGTGAGTAACTCACCTCCTAACTCCCCAAGCATGTCTACCATCTGCAAAGATCAAGTCAGCAGGGTGATGAAATAGTTTCAACTTGCCTTGAGGAGTATAGCTTCAACAACACTCAAAAAGCATAATTAATAAAGGGCATACCGGCCCACTTGCTACAGACCCCATCCACAATCATTCATTCACTCCACCACTGACACACTGTAGCAGCAGTTTGGACCATCTATACAATGCACTGCAGCTACTCACCAAGACTCATTAGACCGCACCTTCCAAATGCAAACTTCTATCAGCTCGAAGGCAAGAGCAGCAAAAGCCCAGGAACACCATCATTTGGAAATGGCCCTCCAAGATGCACACCCTCCTGACTCGGAAATATATTGAAGATAAACACAAAAAGCTGGAGTAACTCAGCGGGACAGGCAGCAACTCTGGAGAGGAATGGGTGATGTTTCGGGTTCCAAGTCCAAGTCCAAGTGAGTTTATTTGTCATGTGTCCCTGATAGGACAATGACATTCTTGCTTTGCATCAGCACACAGAACATAGAAGGCATTTACTACAAAACAGATCAGTGTGTCAATACACCATATATAAATATATACCATACATGAATAAATAAACTAATAAAGTGCAAATAACAGATAATGGGTTATTAGTTATCAGAGGTTTGTCCGAGCCAGGTTTAATAGCCTGATGGCTGTGGGGAAGTAGCTATTCCTGAACCTGGTCGTTGCAGTCCTCAGGCTCCTGTACCTTCTACCTGAAGGTAGCAGGGAGATGAGTGTGTGGCCAGGATGGTGTGGGTCTTTGATGATGCTGCCAGCCTTTTTGAGGCAGTGACTGCGGTAAATACCCTCGATGGAAGGAAGGTCAGAGCCGATGATGGACTGGGCAGTGCTTACTACTTTTTGTAGTCTTTTCCTCTCCAGGGCGTTCAAGTTGCTGAACCAAGCCACAATGCAACCGGTCAGCAAGCTCTCTACTGTGCACCTGTAGAAGTTAGAGTCCTCCTTGACAAACCGACTCTCCGTAATCTTCTCAGGAAGTAGAGGCGCTGGTGAGCTATCTTGATAATTGCATCAGTGTCCTCGGACCAGGAGAGATCTTCAGAGATGTGCATGCCCAGGAATTTGAAACTCTTGACCCTTTCAACCATCGACCCGTTGATATAAACGGGACTGTGGGTCCCCATCCTACTCCTTCCAAAGTCCACAATCAGTTCCTTGGTTTTGCTGGTGTTGAGGGCCAGGTTATTGTGCTGGCACCATATGGACAGTTGCTCGATCTCTCTTCTGTACTCCGACTCATCCCCATCAGTGATACGTCCCACAACAGTGGTGTCGTCAGCGAACTTGATGATGGAGTTCGCACTGTGACCGGCTACGCAGTCATGAGTATAGAGAGAGTACAGCAGGGAGCTGAGCACGCAGCCTTGAGGTGCTCCCGTGCTGATTGTTATCGAGTCTGACACATTTCCACCAATACGAGCAGACTGTGGTCTGTGAATGAGGAAGTCGAGGATCCAATTGCAGAGGGATGCGCAGCGACCCAGTTCTGCGAGTTTGGTAACCAGCTTGGAGGGGATGATTGTATTAAATGCCGAGCTATAATTGATGAATAACAGCCTGACATATGAGTTTCTTTTGTCCAAGTGGTCCAGAGTGGAGTGGAGAGCCAGCGAGATCGCATCCACCGTTGTTCTGTCATGGTGGTAAGCGAACTGCAGTGGATCGAGGTTTTTGTCGAGGTAGGAGTTGATTTGCGCCATGATCAACCTCTCAAAGCACTTCATCACTACAGTCGTTAGTGCCACTGGTCGATAGTCATTGAGACACGTCACCTTGCTCTTCTTGGGCACCGGTATTATTGATGCCTTTTTGAAGCAGGTGGGAACCTCAAACCTCAGAAGTGAGCGGATCTCACAGTTGATCCAAGGTTTCTGATTGTGAAACACTCGGAAGGTTTTTGTAGGGATGCAGTCCTCCACACATTTCTTAATGAAGTCTGTAACGACTGTGGCGTATTTGTTCAAGTCCGTTGCTGAGTCCTTGAACATTGCCCAGTCTACAGACTCCAAACAGTCCTGTAGTTGTTCCTCTGCCCCCCTCCACCCCCCGACCAGCTCTGTACTGTCCTCACCTCTGGGGGTGCGCTCTTTAATTGCTGCCTGTAGGCAGGGAGAAGCAGCACCGCAGTATGGTCAGATTTACCGATGTGAGGGCGAGGGCTAGAGCGGTAGGCATTCTTGATGGTGGTGTAGCAGTGGTCGAGGGTGTTTGGTCATCTGGTGCAGCAGGAGACATGTTGGTGGAAGTTAGGGAGCGATTTCTTCAGGTTTGCCTTATTGAAGTCCCCAGCAATGGTGGTAAAAACCTCGGGGTAAGACGTTTGGTGTTTGTTGACCATGGCGTGCAGCTCCTCCAGTGCCAGACGGACGTGTGCCTGGGGTGGGATGTAGACCGCGATCAGGATGATGGAGGTGAATTCCCTCGGAAAGTAGAAGGGATGGCACTTCACCGCCAGATGTTCGAGGTGTGGAGAGCAGGAGTTGGACAGGACTGCCACGTCTGAGCACCATGCAGAGATGACCATGAGGCAAGCGCCCCCTCCTCTCTCTTTCCCAGATGCCAGTGTACGATCCATGCGATGGATGGAGAACCCTTCAGGCTGGACCGCTGAGACTGGGGAGCTGGGGTGAGCCATGTCTCTGTGAAACAGAACACAGAGCATTCCCTCAGCTCCCTTTGATAAAGCAGTCTTGCCTTTAAGTCATCCACTTTATTTTCAAGGGACTGTACATTGGCCAGTAGGATAGTCGGGAGAGGGGGTCGAAGTCCCCTGCGCTTCAGTTTGACCTGAAGTCCTGCCCGCCGGCCACGTTTCCAGACACAATGGAGGCTTCCCCTTTGTTTCCAGGTACTGAGCTTACTGTACCTGCGGTTTCTGCAAACCTGCGCTGGAACGGGGATTCCTTCACAGACGGCAGCTCCAGCTCCTTCAGTCGGCAGCTGCAGCTCCAGCTTCATTGTTCCTGGGAGATCCAGCTCGTTGGCTCTGGAGGTCATCCCGGGGTTCCCAGGTACAGTACCTGGGTTCCTCAGTCGGGTGCGGGAGATCGCGAAATTGCGAGAGCCTTGAGGTGCTCAAGCAGCTTGTCTGAAATGGCACCGTTTTCTGCCGTTTTCATGATCCAGGTGAGTTGATTGAAGTTGTATTTAAGCCTTCTAGGTTCTGGAGCTCCGCAAAAGTCGCCATTTTTTTTCAGGTTGAGACCCTTCTTCAGACTGATCACTGATATATATGTAATCACTGTTCCTTCATGGTCACTGGGTCAAAATGCTCGAACTTGTTCTCAATAGTATTATAGACATACCTACACCTCAAGGACTACAGTGATTCAAAAAGGCATCTCACCACCACCTTCTCAAGGACAATTGGGGATGGACAATTAAAAGCTGGATCAGCTTGCAAAGCCCACATTCCTTGAAAAAAAAGAATTATTCCCACTGTGCCGCTTGATTCCCACAAGGCTGCTGGGTCATGCAGCATCAGTGTGGACAGCAAGAGTTAATGTTTTAGGTCTATGCCTTTTCAGCATGACTTCTGAAATGTGAAAAAACACTTCCATCGTTGCTGCCTGATTTGCTCATTTCCAGCAAATTTTAGATTTCCAGAACTGCGGTATTTCAAAATTAAAAACAGAATTTGCTATTGATTCTGGGCAGATCAGGCAGCACCAGTAGAAAGAGAAATAGTTCATGTTTCATGTCTTGGATTCTTCATAAGGGTCAGCACGTCTTCAATGTGAAATTCAACACTCTTTCACTTTCATAGAGATATACAGCTCAGAGACAGGAATGCCAACCCAACTCATTCTTGACGCTGCCTAAAGAAGATAGTTCCACTTGGCTGCTCCTGGCCCATAACCCTGAAATCTTTCCTGTTCATGTACCTGTCCAACCTCTTTAAGCCTAATAATAGTACCTGCCTCTACCACCTCTTCTAGTAGTTCCACATACCTCGAACCCTTAGTGATAAAGAAATTGCCCTGCAGGTCTTTAACTCTTTCCATTCTCATCTTAAATCTATGCCCACTAGTTTTAGACTCCTCTACCTGTGGTCAAAAAGGACTGTGATCATTCACCTTATCTATGCCCCTCATGATTTTGTAAACCTCTCTAAGACAGTAAAGGCCTTAGCCTATCCATCTCACTATACATCTCAAGCCCTCCAGCCCTGGCATCATACTTGTGAATCTTTTCTGCAGCCTTTCCAGTTTAATGACATCCTTCCTGTATCTGGGCCACCAGAACTGCACACAATACTTCAAGTATGGTCTCACAAACATCTGACACACAGTGTTTGACCGAATGAACGTTTCCAACATTGTCTCCTGTACGTTAGATTTACATAATTTGATTTTCAGCTGATATATGTTCTGAATTACCTGTGATGTTGGTGTGCACGAAATCCCAGATATGTTGCAGTGAAAATGGCAAATGTGAAGGCTGGAAAAGTACATGTTGCAAGAGCATAGCCGAACCACTCCACTATTTCACCAAAATAATTAGCTGCTGAGACATATTCAAAAAGCCCACCTGCAAAATAGAGGGGAATTGGCACAGATCATTCTAAGTTATGTTTTCAATACAAATGTAAATAGTGTCTTTAACGTGGTAAACCAACCCAGGTTTTATATAAACACTTTGCTTTAATGTAAGCGAACTGGTGAGAATGCAAGGCAATCTATGACAAGTTCAGCTGGTGCTAATATTTCTTGCTCAGCAGGACAGGCAATATCTTCTCACAGATGAAGCCTGACCTGCTGAGTATTTCCATCATGTTCTGTTTTTATTGTAGATTTCCAGCATCTGCAATGGTTTTGATTTTCGTCTACTAAACAGCTGACTCCTCTGTTGCCCTCAAGGCAGCTAACTCTTGCTCTGACGCTACAGCTTGAGGTCTGTAGGTTTTTGTCCCCCTCCAATTTTGGTGCCGCAAATGTTGATAGGAATCCAGTGAGAATTCAACTCAAGTAGTAATAATTTGGCTGCAACAGCTTTCTGCCAATTTCTTGAACTAGCATTTCAGGTGGATGTGAGAAGAGACATCTGAAGAAGGGTCTCGACCCGAAACGTCGCCTATCTCCTTCGCCTCTTAGATGCTGCTGCACCCGCTGAGTTTCTCCAGCTTTTTGTGTAACCCTCGATTCTCCAGCATCTGCAGTTTCTTCGTTAACACAACAGAGACATCTGTGCAAATGGTTTTCCTTCCCTCCAAATCCACCCAGGGAATTAATAGATTTGCCTCCGTCCTCTTTTCAATTCACCAGCTTCCTTATTTTTGCGTCCACCTCCTGCTTTATTTGATGCTCTTTTCTTTATCTTTCCACGTACTTATTGTTCTGCATTAATCATCTCTTTTCCAATTTTGCTTCTCCTTTATGATTTTTTAATGAAAAAAATAGTTCAACTTGTTTTAACTTTGTCCAATTCCACTTTATATGTTTCATTAGCACCTTAATCTTTGCCTTGCTTCTCATCAGGATGTAACAACTGATCCACTTTGAATTAGCGTCACAGCGTAGTCAGCAACCCTCAAGGAAAATAAGGATTTATGTCTGGATTCATTCCTTAAAATATCTGTTATGAAATTTCGCCTTAGGGTGATGGTAGTATTCTTTGATTCTCAAAGAGCAGCCGTCCACTTAAGACTCCTAGTTGCGAGAACACACTGAGTGTTAGGGAAGTGTATATGTTTGCAATTTGTTATTTCAGATTTCTGGCAATCTGCTTCCAGTGTTGTATTTTATTGAAGGGACCTTTGGTTCAGGAAGTCAGATAAACTCGGGAGAATACACATTATATTGAATTATTGGTGAATTTAATTATTCAACCGGACCAGGAATGAATATTATCCCGAACTTGTGACTAATTAGGTACAGCAGAAAATTATGTAGTAGGAGACAGCAAAATCAAGTACAAAGGTCAGACTAATGACAAAGTACGAATAAACAAAGAAACCATAAAGAGAGTTTCAACTTCAGACCAAAAATGATTGTCAAGAGATAAGCAGGTATTTGGCAGACACATGTTAATGATGGGTATGAGCCTGAGGAACACGGGGGCCTGGAAACATGTATGAACAAAGAACTCAGGAGGATGTACACATTTTAAGTCAGTTTGGTAAGAAAAAGGAAGCTGAGTTTGGAACTCAATGCAATGCCTGATCAGCTGATGCTAGTAAGGAGCAAGATTGGAATAGGTTGTAGGTGTTTGTTTTTTTTACTATTTTTAAAAAGAAATATCACCATTCCCCAATTTAAGATGTTATCGTTTAAGTATCAAAACTTTGGTCAATGTATGTCACAAACATTTAATACAACTGTGACCAAAAAGGTTGACGAGGGCAGATCTGTAGATGTTGTATACATGGACTTCAGTAAGGTGTTTGACAAGGTTCCGCATGGTAGGCTGCTCTGGAAGGTTAGATTGCATGGGATCCAAGGAGCGATAGCTGAATGGATAGCAAGTTGGCACCACGGAAGGAAGCAGAGGGTAATGGTGGAAGGTTCGTTCTCAGACTTGATGCCTGTGACTAGTGGTGTGCTTCAGGGTTCGGTGCTGGGCCCGTTACTGCTTGTCATCTACTTCAATGATTTGGATGAGAACATCTTGGGCAAGATTAGCACGTTTGTGGGATACATAAGTGGGTGGTTTTGCAGATAGTGAAGATGGTTGTGAACGATTGCAGCAGGATCTGGATCGATTGGCCAGGTGGGCGGAGGAATGGTTGATGGAATTTAATGCAGAGAAGTGTGAGGTGTTGCATTTTGGGATGTCGACGTACACAGTAAATTGCAGACGTCTGGGTTGTGTTGTAGAGCAGAGGGATCTAGGAGTACAGGTGCATGGTTCCTTGAAGGTCGAGTAGCAGTTAGATATGGTAGTCAAAAAGGTTTTTGGCATTTTGGCCTTCATCAGTCAGAGTATTGAGTATAGAAGTTGGGAGGTTATGTTGCAGTTGTATAAGATGTCGGTGAGACCACATTTAGAATATTGTGTTCAGTTCTGGGCATCATGTTATCTGAAAAATATTGTTATGCTTGAATGAGTTCAGAAAAGATTTACGAGGATGTTGCCAGGACATGAGGGTGTGAGCTACAGGGGGCGTTTGAGTAGGGTCTCTATTCCATGGAGCACAGGAGGATGAGGGGATACCTTATAGAGGTATACAAAATAATTAGAGGAATAGATCGGGTAGATGCACAGTCTTTTGCCCAGAGTAGGGGAATCGAGGACTAGAGGACATAGGTTCAAGGTGAAGGGGAAAAGATTTAATAGGAATCTGAGGGGTAACTTTTTCACACAAAGAGTGGTGGGTGTCTGGAACAAGCTGCCAGAGGAGGTAGTTGAGGCTGGGACTATCCCATCTTTTAAGAAACAGTTAGACAGGTACATGGATAGGACAGGTTTGGAGGGATATGGAATAAGCGCAGGCAAGTGGGACTAGTGTAGCTGGGACATTGTTGGCCAGTGTGGGAGAGTTGGGCCGAAGGGCTTGTTTCCACACTGTATCACTCTATGACTCTATGACAAATAATGTAATTTTGGAGGAATATAATTATTTGCTTCTAAAGATTGTTATTGCATAATTCTGGAAGATGCTACCTTGAGGAATAAAATAAATATTTTCACTGGATTTTCTTAGGCACAATAATATGTAGTCACTGTGAATGTTGATTGTTAGTCCCATCAAAAATAGTAGAACACCTGAAATATAACATTAAAAATAATTATTTATCATAGTCAAAAAAATGAAACAGAAACACATATTTATAATATAATTTAAATAATAAAACAAAGGTAATTTATCAACATCTAAATGTAGTTATTTTTTGTTCCCTTAATAAAGGATAATTAATCGGTTTGATCATTCATACAGACGACCCTCAATAATCTGACAATTCCATTGTACACAAGCTCTTCTTTACCTCTCAGATAATACAGCAAATAAAGCAGAGAATGGTAGCATGCAACATAATTTTAAAACAAATTTCTGCATAAACATCAACCAGGAAAAAGTTGATCAATAGTTTCAAAATCTCCTCATTGACCCAGGAAAGCAAATTAATGTAACATTACAATTGCAATGGGATAAAAGTCTGTAATGGAGTCTATAGACTAAACTGTGTCTGAAGAAGGATCCCAACCCGAAACGTTACTTATCCATGTTATCCAAAGATGCTGCGGAACTGGGAAGTTTGAATTCAGTAATTAAATGAAAATCTGGAAGCAAAAAATGTGATAACACAACCACTAGAACATTATATTCCTTTTCTTCATTGATATCTCTTAAAGCTGCAAATCTGCTGCCTGCATTCAGTTTGGACTATTTGTGACCCCAGATCCACATAATATAAATGGCAACTGCCTCCTGAGATGGCATAGAATTGACCTTATGATCAGTCTTCCCAGTATCACTCATTCACCTTGCATGTATTAAAAAAGAGGTCCCAAATATGACTGATTGTAGAACCAGAGGGCACAATCTCAAAATAAGGGCTCGCTCATTTTGGATTGAGATGTGGAGAACTTTCTTCTCATAAATCTTTGGAAGGGTCAATCATTGATTACGTTCAAAACCAAGTTCGTTTTATAGGGGTGGTGCAAGTGAATGGTACTGAGGTAGAAGATGATAGAGTAGGTTAAAGAGCAAGATGGTCACCTACTGCTCCGAATTCATTTGTCATTAATTGCAAATGTAAGTTTACCTGAGATTAATCTGATTTCAGAGGTCCAATCGTCATCATAGCGAGTGCAGTAAATCAGGCTGTATCCCTGAAGGTAGCCATTAAACGTACAAAATATAAACGCGGAGATAACAATTCTGCAAGGCATTGGCTTTCCTTTGGTTCTAATTCCATAGATAAATGTCCTTTAAACAGATTTTATAAAAGCATTAAAAATCTTTCTGGGAAACTTTAAACAAAGAAAATAAAAAGAAACAAGTGTGGAAACCCCCTTTATTGATTCTGTCGGATTAGTCTTCCTTTTAATCTTTCGGTACTGCCACGGAACAGTTGGTTATTAAAATGACAACCTCAACAATAACATAATGAGTAATTGCCCTTCATTTAAACAGTTACTAAGGAAAAGATTGATGATAGTTGTGTTCACAGTGAGAAGTCGTTCAAACCCTATTGTCAGGGATGTTCAAACATTCACACACATTTGTGAATCCATACGTTAGCAAAGTTGCTGCTATGAAAATGCTTGAAAGCTCTGAATTGAATTGAATACATTTTATTACCCAAATATGCACAAAGAATTTGCCTTGGTGCTTTGCTCACAAGTAACAACGCGATATATAGTAGACAATTACAAATAAAACATTATAATTTAAACATGTGAAGAATGAAATCAAATATCAGAGCAAAAGGAGGCAACAGACTTTTGGCTGTTGAGTAGAGCTGCTGCTCATGGAAAAAAAACGTTTTTTCTGTTTGGCTATGGAGGCTTTGACAGTCTGGAGTCACCTTCCAGAGGGAGGTGCTTCAAAGGGTTTGTGGCCAAGGTGAGAGGGGTCAGCGATTATCTTACCGGCTCTTATCCTGGCCCTTGCAGTGTACAGTTCGTCAATGGGGGGAAGGTTGCAGCCAACAACTTCTCGGCTAATTGAACAATGCACTACAGCCTCCAGATGTTATGCTTGGTGGCTGAGCCAAACCAGACCATGATGGAGAAGGAGAGGACAGACTCTATGATGGCAGTATTAAACTGGACCATCATTTCCTCTGGCAGATTGTGTTTTCTCAGCTGCCGCAGGATGTACATCCTCTGTTGGGCCTTTTTGACTGTGGAGTCGGTGGCCTCCCATTTAAGGTCCCTGGAGAGGACTGTTCCAAGGAACTTAAATGACTCCACAGATGTGAATGTGGTATTGTTGATGGTGAGTGGGGGCAGGGGAGGGGGAACTCTCCTAAAGTCAACAATCAATTCCACCATCTTAAGAGGATTGGGCTCCAGGTTGTTGCAATGAAACCAGGACACCACCAGGCAGATACCTCCCCATCCTGGATCAGTCCAATCAGGGTTGTATCGTCCACAAACTTGAGAAGCTTGACAAAGGAGTCTATGGAGGTGCAGTCGTTGGTGTAGAGAGAGTAAAAGAGAGGTGAGAGTATGCTGAGGGTCTGCGGGTCCGAGATGTGTACATTAATAGTAAGATTAAACAAGAACTCACCAGTTTGAAGTTTGATCTTTATTTTATGAGGAGTTGCGATGAGGGATTTCGTGAAGACCCCGCCAGCACGCATGCGCGACATTCTTCAAAGCAGCGGTGTGGAATCACAGATAACAACAATGACTGAAGATAGTAAGATTAACATAGACTTGAACATACCAGTTGAACTTATGATAGAGGGTTGGGAGCGGAAGGCACGAAATCCCTCATCGCAACTCCTCATAAAATAAAGATCAAACTTCAAACTGGTAAGTTCTTGTTTAATCTTACTATTTTACTTCGGAGTCACGTGAGTGACTTCGTGAAGATTTCAAAGCTCTGTGAATTCACACCCTGGACTACGGTCCATGCTGTCACACTGCCGCAATACTGATGGAGGAAGTTTGTTAATGCATTCCAGACTGAACAGGCTGAAAAAGTAATGGGTATTTATTAATACAAATAATAACAAAAAGCCCCTAATTCGGGGACAAATTGTACTACGGAGCGGCTCTCAGCACAGCGTCTGCGAACGTTGCGGGGGTGGCCACTGGCTTATTGTAGAAGCGTTGGAATGTTGATTCACTGGCCCAGCCCACGGTAGCGAGGACATGGTCCATGGGCACCTCCATGGTCCTTGCCGCTTATGTGGATGCAGCCCTGGTAGAGTGTGATTTAAAAATGTTAGTATCTATACCTGCTGCACCCAACACCGCCCTGAGCCACCTGGCGATGGTCTGCACAGTCACCCGGTGATGTGGTTGCTTGTGGCTGATAAGGAGCCCCTGCTCCATCTTCCGGATGGTGTGTGTAGTCTTGATGTAATGGCGGAGATGGGTGGCTATGCAGAGGGTGGCATCAGAGGGGTACGCCCGGAATTCCAACTGCAACCCAGTAGACCCCGGTCTATGCTGCTTCAGTAGTTCTTCTACAAAGAAGGTTACCTTTCCAGGGGTCGAGACCATTCTGTCGAGTCGAAGTTTCTGCAAGGTCTGTACCCGTTGTACTGTTGTCAGTGTCATCAACATCACCACTTTGAGGGTGAGTTTATCAAGCGGTAACCCTGTCATGGGGGACCAGCTTCCCAGTAGGGTCAATACTACCCCTACATCCCAGGTGATGTTGTATCTGGGTCAAGGAGGGTTGGTGTTAAACACTCCCCTCATAAATTTAGATACAAATGGGTGTGTGCCCACACCTATGTTGAGGTATGAGGACAGCGCACTCCTGGCGCTGTTGATGGCACTGTAGCTGAGACCCTCATCGTAATGAAGGCCCGCGAGGAATTCCAGGACGTCAGGGATCGTGGCAGAGTTGTAGGTCATATTTGTACGAGAGCAGTAGTCCTCCCACTTCCTGATCTGGGTGAGGTACAGATTTCTGGTAGATGCTCTGCATGACGCTGTGATGAGGTCCATGGCCCTGGGTGAAATGCCAGCCTCCAATAGTGGCCTCCTAGAACCTGCAAGCCAACTGGTTTAAGTGACCATGGCATGGGTGACTTTCCCCCGTAATGGGGTTTGTAATCAAATTGGGGTTTTTTGCAATTTGTACCCACAGATTTTTTAACATGTGGAGGACCACCGGGTACCATGGTTGTGTAGGCCAGTCGGGTATGATCAATATGCCTGTAGCAGAATCCAGTTGAATTTTCTGCAATACCCGACTGATGAGGCAGAATGGGGGAAATGCGTAGCAGAACCATTTCCCCCAATGGAGTGAAAAAGCATCCATTGCTACTGCCCCAAGGTCTGGTTCCCAAGACACATACGTTGGTATATGATGGTTCAACCTAGATGCAAAAAGGTCGATATCTGGTGTACCAAAGTTAGCTATAATTTCAGCGAATATTTGGAGGTTCAACATCCACTCGATGTTATCATTGAATATTCGTGACCTGGTGTCCGCCACTGTATTGAGCTTCCCCGGGAGGTAGGTCGCTGATATCCAAATATTTCTTTCATTGCACCGGAGCCAAATTATGTTTGCCAATTCGTCACAAGATACTGACCTGATACCACCCACATGATTTATGTAAGCCACCACCGTGGTATTATCTATTTGGAGACGGACATGCGTATGATGTGAATTTGTGCAGTATGCCCGCAGCCCATGGAAAGCTCCCAGCATCTCCAAATAGTTTATTCCTTGTGGGTACACAAAAAGCTGGAGAAACTCAGCGGGTGCAGCAGCATTTAAGGAGCGAAGGAGATAGGCGACGTTTCGGGTCGAGACCCTTAAATGCTGCTGCATCCGCTGAGTTTCTCCAGCTTTTTGTGTACCCTCGATTCTCCAGCATCTGCAGTTCCTTCTTTAACAGTTTATTCCTTGTGTCTGAAGGAGTGTGGACTCGTGAGGATCCCATCTGCCACCACAACTGGACGTGGTGTCAGTTGCACCCCAGCCTTGGGCGCTTGCGTCGGTCTGTAACACGACTGACGGGTTGCTAATAATGATGGGCTTGTAACACTCACTAATATTGTTAACCCACCATCGTAGCTCGACTTTAGCCTTGATCGGCAGCCGCATAGGTCTGTCAAAATGTCCAGCATTTGATTTTAATGCTGAAATTTTTGCTCATTGCAAATTTTGATAATGTAACGGTCCAAATTGCGCAGCTGGAAATGTAGCTACGAGTTTCCCAATTACCTTAGCAGCATGTCTGATGGTCGGCATCCTGGTGCAAGCAAGGCTGTTGCACGCCTCTTTTATGGCTGATGCTTTGTCGGCTGGGATAGTGGCTATCATTTGGTTGGTATCAATAGTGAATCCAAGATAGTCCATGACTTGAGATGGGGTGAATTTGGATTTGTCTGGATGGGTAACAAACCCTAATGCCTCGAATAGAGATTTAGTAGCTGTGACTGCCAGCTTTGCCAACTCAAGGGTTTGCCCCACTATTAATATATCGTCCAAGTATACCATGATGATATAATTTTGTTGTCTTAGGGTCGCCAATATAGGTTTCACAATTTTGGTAAATCGCCTAGGGGCTGTTGTAAGTCCATTGGGTAAGGCATTGTATTGCCATAATTGACCCCTCCAGACAAATTTTAAGAATTTCCTATGATATTCTATGATGGGGACTGTATAGTATGCATCTTTTAAATTGATGCAGGCCATTAAGTACCCCTGGGAAATCAGCTGTTTAGCCGTTTCGAACGTTTCCATTTTGAAATGGGTATATTGCACAAACGTATTCAGATGGGTTAGGTCTATGATGATCCGACATCCACCATCTTTTTTAGTTTTTGTAAAGATGTTGGACATGAACTCAAGGGATTCATGTGTCATTTTTTCTATCACCCCTTTGGCTGCCAGCCTTAAAATTTCTGCATGTCCTTCCTCTATCTCTTTTTGAGAGAGCGCAAACCTGCGATGAGGGACATGCTGTGTAGGGGGAAGTATCTCATTAATAAACTCTATTACATAACCCTGAATACTTTGTAGAATAAAGAGATCTGAGGTTATCGCACCCCATGTACCCCAAAATGCCCGCAACCGTCCCCCTACGTGTGAGGTTACAATTGCTACTTTCTTGAAAGAACCAGACCCCCTTACCTCCATGGTTAACGTCGGGGCCTGGTGTATTGTGGTTTCGGGGGCCATTGTGTTACTGGATATGGTTGTTGCCGCATTTTCCATGCGGGTTTCTGCTGGCCCTGCCCTAAAAAAGGCTTCTGCTGTTGGGGAGCAGGTGGCGGATAGGTTCTCGGTGTCCTACCCAGCTGACGAGGTTTAGAGGTAGGGTAAGGCTGTGGTCGACGGTATGTCTGTACCCTGACTGGTGGTGGCTTCATCAGGCCGACGATTTTGGCCTCCTCGTCTAGTTCTTTGACCTGCCTGGGCAGGTCCTCCCCAAACAGCTGGTGGTGGAGTGGTGGAGGCGCGGCACAACCCTGTGAATTTTGGGTTGAGGGTGGGCCGGATGGAGCTCTTACGAAAGCAGTTGATTTCGAACTGCGTGTTGCAGAGGAGGGCAAGAGCATCCTGCTGCTCATCGGTGACATTATCTCTATCTGGGGTCCTGGTGAATGCTGTGATACCCAACGTCAGGATCTTGAGGATTTTCTGGAGGCGTACTTCCTGTGCTCTGATGGTGGAACTCATGTTCCCCAAATTTGTGTGTTGACCGTGGGGACATTCAGGTTGACACAGTTGTCTGGAGCTTTGTACTTATCCATGGCCTCTGCAAGTACTTGATCTTGAAGCTGGTTTGGGATGCAGCGGTTTCCCTGAACGTGCTGGTGTGGCAAATTTTGCAACCACGTGCAGCAGGTCTGTTCCTGGCTCTGGAGCAGTGGGCTCTTCCATCACGGGCTCTTCATTGAAGTCAGCCATCTGCTGGCTTCTAGCACTGCCAGCTGATGAAGATGAGATGCTAGGTTGCTTCATGATCTGGCTCCTAGATCACTGAGACCCACGCTCCTGTCGGTCCAGGTCTTGCTGGAGAGGTTGCTCCACCATGAGCTCCATCCTGGCCATGTGACCGCCGGCGCTAAACGCGGACGACAAGTTCACTTCCCTAGGTTCTTCGAATACTCTGGGGCTTCCACCGGCGGACCGCACCTCGTCGAGGTGATGACAAGGGTCCGCTGGCAGGTCGTCGTTGGCAGCTGCTCCAGCAGGGCCGTACGACTCCTGCGCGGACATACCGCTAGTCCGCCATCGTGCGGACTGTGGCGGTCCCCCTACCTGATACGAAGGCACCGGAGATGAGTCGGTGCCGGCCCCCGGAACCTGGCTCCCCGATTTCCACGCAGGCTTACCGCCACTTCTGACCACCAGGGTCTGTGGTGGTGCATGGTCGCTAGCTGCCTCAGCGAGGCTGCCCGACCGAACTCTGCTGCCACCGGCCTGCGCTCCGGCAGCCTGTCCCAGTGGTATGTCGGTAGCTCCTGCTCCTGCAAGGATGCCCGACTCTCCAGCAGCTCTGCCGCCGGCCTGCACTCTGGCAGGCTTCCCCGGCTACTTGTCGATGCCTGCCGTGGCTGCGTGGCTCAACTTCGGCGTGGCTTTTCCCCGGGTATGCCCTCACGGGACCTGTAAAATATGGGAAGTTGCCGTCGCCGGTGTGCGAGGCACGTTAGCTCGTACCTGCTTGCTACTACCCCTGGCTTTGGGTGATGGTAGCATGAAGTCAGGGTCTGGTATACCCTGCTCCTGTGCGGACGTCCATTCTGGAGAAGAGTCGGGCGCTGCTGACTCTGCAGGGCCCAATGTCCACACCTTTTTCCCCGGCCGTGGTACGGGTGCTGCCGGTGTTGCGAGCAGCTCCGGGGATGTTGGCCGCTGACTTCCTAGGGTCCCACTGCTCTTGGAAAGCTTGGCGTTTCCTCTTCCTTCCATGCTTGAATCTGTAGGTAGAAGCAAAACTCCCAACTACAACCAGCTCAAGGTTAGTTTACTTACCTTCAGCGTCCTTTTTGAAGGAGCTGTTGAGGAAGCGCACTCCTCCCCCAGCTTGTCAACAGCAAATGCGAGCGACGATATGTCGCGCATGCGTGCTGGCGGGGTCTTCACGAAGTCACTCACGTGACTCCGAAGTAAAATCATACACTCTCTCACAAATAAGGGACATCACCAGAGATTAAGGGATATGGCAGGTAATTTTCTGCATTTGCAAACAATGACACCAATTCCATGCTTGGGTGAGAGTGAGAAAAAGAGATGATGGCTTTTTAATTTTTATTTTTAATTTTAATTTTTAATTTTATTTGTTTATTTTTATTAGAAGTAATGTACAGTACATTAGTATAAGCCAAAAATAACATAATACATTTAATGTACCACTTCTTGTTTTAAACTTTAATAATAGGAAAGTAACAGTAGGAAGAAAAATAAAAATAGAGAAAGTTAGATCAGATAGTAAGTGCTTGAAAAAGTGCAAAGAAAGAGCCCGTAAAGATGTAGAACGTGAGAAAGAATAAAAAAAGGAAAAAGAAAAATAGAAAAAAGAAAATATAAGAAAATAAGAGAAGATAAAAGGGATGTACGTACTTCATATCTTTACACACTCCTCACCAGGTCCTAAAACCGTTTATTTCCAAGGTTATGCTGCACCTTATGTTTGTAATAAGTCGGAAAATGGAGACCAAATCTTTAAGAATTGGTCTGATTTGCCTGCTAGGACGAATCTCATGTCTCCGAGGTGTAGCATTTCGGGCATATTTGAAATCCACATTTTTACCGTTGGTGTGGGTGCGTTTTTCCAGAATTTAAGTATGAGTTTTTTTTGCCATTATTAAGCCATAATTATAAACTCTTTTGGAACAAAGTCAGCTCAGAGCCAACTTCCATTGTTCCAAAAATAATCAATTCTGCATTCGGTTTCAATTTTATTTTAAATAATTTTGTAAAGATTTCAAAGATTTAATGCCAAAAGTTTTGGATTTTTATGCAAAAAAACAAAGGAATGTGCTATAGTTGCTTCTTGAGATAGACATTTATCACATATGGGGGAACATTTGGAAAGATTTTACTTATTTTAGTTTTTGAATAATATAATCTGTGTAGGATTTTAAATTGGATTAGAATATGTCTTACATTGATCGACCTTTTGCTTCTGTCCTTTTATGTCGCTCTGTCTCCTTGCATTGGTTCCCACCCCCCTGCCCTATTAGTTTAAACGTGACCTTTCCTATGCTCCCTTTCCCGTTAACTGCACGCAGACGGTTCCCCTCTGTTTAGTTTAAACCCACCATTGTAGCACTCGCAAACCTGGCTGCCAGAAGGTTAATTGACCTCTGCAAATTTCCCATTGTGTGCGGGTATGTAGTAGAATCTGGAGAGAGGTGTAGGAAGGAACTGCAGATGCTGGTTTAAGCCAAAGATAGATACAAAAACCTGGAGTAACTCAGCTGGTCGGACAGCATCTCTGGAGAAAAGTAATAGGTGACATTTCAGGGCGAGACCCTTCTTCAGATTTATGCACATATAGCAAGTGTTTATCCCAACTCTCTTTTGAGATTTTTATAGATAGTTCTTGTTCCCAATCTCTTCTAATTTTATCGGATGATGGTATTTGTATATTTAGGATGATATTATACAAGTATGATATTAAGTTAGTTGAGTCCGCCTTTGTATTCATAGCTTCATCTAATAGGTCTGGAGTCAAATTTTGGTATTCTTGTGTATATTTTTTCAAATAATCACAGATTTGAAAATATTTAAAATATTGATTACTTCTCAGATTGTATTTAAATTGTAGTTGTTGGAATGATAAAAAATTTCCAGTTTCATACATGCCTCCAAACGTTTTAATTCCTATTCTTTCCCAATGTGTAAGTGATTTATCAATAAAGGATGGTTTAAACAACGGATTATTAACTATGGAAGAGAGAAACGATAGGTTTCTTAATTTAAGGGTTAATTTTATTTGTTTCCAAATTCTAATAGTACTGTGAATAATTGGATTTTTCCTGTATATTGTATTATTCAGTTTTATTGGTGAGAGAAGGATCGCTCCTATATTAAAAGAGGAACAATCCTCTCTCTCCATTACTATCCAATCCACCCGCTGGGCAGAATTGTCCAACAGGTGAAATACATTTTTGACATTTGCTGCCCAATAATAATACAAAAAATTAGGGAATGTTAATCTGCCAAATTCTTTAGGTTTACACAAATGTCTTCTTTGAATTCTATGGGATTTGTAGTCCCATATAAAATTTGTGATATCAGAATCCAATTTTTTGAAAAACTTTTTTGATAAGTATATTGGTATTGATTGGAATAAATATAAAATTTGTAGTAGGAAAATCATTTTTATAGCATTTATTTGGCCTATTAAAGACGTCGGAAGAGTTTTCCAAATTTAAAAAGGGCATTTAATTTAGTAAGTAGGGGCATATAATTTGCATTGAATAAAGATTTATATTTTCTGGTGATTTCGATTCCCAAGTATTTAAATTTTTCTCTAGCAATTTTAAAAGGGAATTTTAACAGGTGTGTCGAGTCTTGAGGTTTTATCGTCATAATTTCACTTTTATTCCAATTTATTCTACATCCTGAGAAGGATCCAAATTCCTCATTTAGATTTAATATATTTGGTATACTGATTTGCGATTTTGTAATATACAGTAATACATCATCTTCGTATAATGATATTTTATTATTTGAGTATTTCGTATTATAACCATGGATATTTGGATGTGTTCTTATGCTTTCAGCTAGGGGTTCTATTACAAAAGCAAATAGCAGAGATAATAGTGAGCATCCCTGTCTATTGCCGCTGGATAGTTGAAATTGTGGAGACAGCATGTTATTAGTTAATATTCTAGCAGTTGACTTGTCATATAATAGTTTTACCCATGAAATAAAATTCTCTCCCATTTGAAATTTTTGCAATACTTTAATGACTTTTTAATTTAGATGGGCAGATCTAGATGAATTAATCTAAGTTAATGAGTGTGCTTTGCCCAAACTGGCTTGGATCAATACTAAAACACACGTTATGATAACTTGTAGGTACAGAAGGGGTAACCTGTTCAATGTCATGACACTTTTCATTCAGGGAAAGGAGGATGACACAGAAACTTTGCTAAAAGATTGTGGCCAGTTTATAATGAAATACCAGGGGGACATTATATTAGATTGCAATTAGATGTCAGAAGCCCAACACTCCCAATGGTTAACAGTCCTCGACAAAGCTTGTTACGGACCTGTCAGGAGATTTAGCCTTGGTGGGAACGAGAGGATTAAGTTGGTTATAAGTTAGGAACAGGCAGGCAAGCTCCCACCGATTGTGCTAATAGAGGATCGGAGATTCGCTCCTGCAGCTGGTGGAATTCAAACACATTTGATAGATTATCAAAGCCATAATGAAGAAATTTAACACAAACCCCAGACACAAATGATATCAAGAAAGTTCTAAAATGGAGGCTGCAACTGGGTGAGTGTTTTAAATCCAGAACAGAGCCCAGGATTATAGGACAGATATTTTGTCATTTGAATTTTGTCACAGATTATTGCCTTCCCTCACAGTGGGAAACGTTGATTCCGCTGTGTGGGAATATTTATGTTAAATTCTATCGTGTGTTGTGTGTAAACTTGAAACTTGAAATTAGGAAGCGAGAGAGCTTGGGGGTTGTTCAGATATGATTGATGTGGAAAAGTTTGAGTCTATATTCTTGTCTAATGAGTAACATCCCAGCATTCATTTGTATTAAACTCTTAGTCTAAAAGTCTTGTTGAAGTTTGTATGATTGTGTCTTAAGCTGATCTGCCTATTTAACCATTGATAGAAAGTCATAATCTGTGTTGATTCAAAGTGTGTGGATTGTCTGCGAGTTTCAAAAAGAAGTGCATGCAAAGTCACTTGAAGATAGAGATATTATAATTTGGAACATTAAAATGGCAGATAGATGAATTATATTGTGCCTATCTTCTTAGAAATTGATGCAAATACTTACTAGAAATATTACAGAATCAATAGTTTAACAAGAATGAGGAAATGAAGAAAATTAATACCATTAGAACAAAAAGTACGAGAAAAGTTGATGAGATTGATAGCAAACAAGACTCAAGAATCCTCGACTTCCATTTTAGAGTTTTAAAAGAAGTGACTGCAGATATAGTGGATGCTTGCCTTTGAAAATTATATAGATTCTGGAATGGTTTCTGCATTGTGAAGGAAAGTAAATGTTGAACTGATAATTTAAGAAGGAAGGGAGAGAGAAAACAGAAACTACTAACCAATTCACCTCACAAAAGTAATACTGGAATCTAAAAGGAAAGATAGGATTGTGCAGTCATATGAAAGGGAAATCATGTTTCTCATCTCTACTGAAGTTCCTTTAGGAATAGATAAAGGAGACCCTATGGATGTGACAACTGAATGCAAATCAAAGGTAATTTGAAGTCCTGCATTCTAAAGATTGCCACACATAGAGTGAAGTGATTGCAATGTAATCATGCCCAAGATTTGTAATACTGCTACAACAAGCATGGGTTCTACCGCAACCATTATCACTTTTAGCCATGCACATAGATATTAGAGTTGCATTCTGTAATTTAAAGGACCATTCACCACAATGGAAACACAAAAAAAACTTTTTGCAAGACTTCTTTATCATCTATAAACACTAATTCCGAATCCAAACATAGGTTTCAATTGGACTTACCTGTGAAAGTAGTGGCCGCAGAACAGAAACAAAAGCAATTTCTTTCCTGTGCTGTCCAAACTGCCAGATAGGTAAAGTAATAGAACTGGTATGAGAAATGATGGCAGCTCCATGACAAACCACCCTAACTTAGTGGGGACAAGCATCAGAGATTGGTCATTAGTTACATATCTCCCGTATAATGTTGGACATCTTCCCATCTGCATGAATGTGAGAATTGTAAATAAAAGCAATGTGCCTGTAAATGCATAATAAATGTATGCATTACATTCTGGCATACTTGCTCTTGACATTTTCTTTGACAAGGCAATCTTCCACAAATCTGATCTTGTCAGGAAGTGAATCTGAACAACTTATTAAGTTGTACTAGTTTCCAGATGGATCAAACAAATTCAGAGGCAGGACTTGCGTATTAATTTGGCTAATCCATATTCATTGAAACTCTTCCAATGTAGCTTGCGTAGACAAGTCAGATTACCCGAACTGATGAGCATTCTTGATTTATTGTGCAATCGCTTGTTAGTTATGCTTACCTGGCCAACTGCCAGGGAGAGAGTGCTGTGAACTTCCATTTAATCATCGGCAATTTTTGCCTATCACTAATTGCCGTTCACCTAGCAAGGTGTTCTCACATTGTTGTTGCATAGGAAGTTTAATGATTTGGATTTCATGACAATAAAGGAATGACAACACATTCCCATGCCAGGATATGTAACTTGAAGGGGAATTTACCCGTACACATCTACTTTTAGTGTTCTAGGTGATACGGGTAGTAACCTTGGCAAACCCGCAAAGACCCAAAGAGTTGAATTCCCATGAACGTCCTGGAAGTTACCACTGGCCAGAAATGTAATTAAAGTGACCATGACCCATTGATGGTCAACAGGAGGGTTTGGGTCATTCTATACTTGAATGGGTGTTGGAATTTCACCACAATGACACCCCCTCCTGGTATATCTTGGTGCTACCTGGCCCCACCACTGAAAGACCCAGCTTATATAATGTTTCCACCCATCCAGACTGGAGTGACTGTCTTCTGACATTTCAAGGAAATCTCTCTCTCTCTCTCTCTCTCTCTCTCTCTCTCTCTCTCTCTCTCTCTCTCTCTCTCTTGGCTCAGTTTGCCAGGGTTTTATGTTTGTGGAACTTGGTGTATTTACCATAACTCAGATCCCTTCCCTTGTCTTTCAACAGCATTCTATTCTGATCTATCCCACAAAACATCTCATACTCAGAACCAGCTTTCATTACAAAAAGTAATTACATTACACTTTAGGGTCTCGACCCAAAACATCACCCATTCCTGCTCTCCAGAGTTGCTGCCTGTCCCGCTTAGTTACTCCAGCATTTTGTGTCTATCTATCACATTACACTTTAATGTTCCATCACGGTTTGCCGATGTGCCTACTCCACATATTCTGCATTCGTCTTCCCATTTCCTTATATTCATAAGCCTGTTTCCATCAGGAGCAGTCAGGTGAGAAATGGGAGGTCGGTGTAACAGGATTGTTTGGGGACAGTCTCCTTCTCTCTCTGGTTCCCCATGATCATCAACAGAATGTTGCTAGACACAAGAGACTGCAGATGCTGCAATCTTGAGCAAAAAACAAACTGCTGGTGGAACTCAGTGGGTCAGTCAGCATCTGTGGAACGAAATGGACTATGACATTTTGCAATATGGACCTTCTTCAGACTGATGGAGGGGAAGAAAAATGGTAGAGGGAGGGCTTGGCAAGAACCATTAAGTGATAGGTGGATTCAGGTGAGGAACAGTTAATTGGCAGATGAGTCAGGTGGGGAGAGAGGATAGAGTCAGTAACCAAGGTTGGAGGTAGGGTTGATAACTGTCCCGTATAAGCCAGGACATCCCATTTTTTGGGCTAAATTGGTTTGTCCCATACGGGACCGCCCTTGTCCCGTATTTGACCTCTACTTCTCGGGTCGAGGGGACTGTCGTGTCGGGGCGCCGCGTCCAGCCCTGCCTCACCCGTCCCGAAGTAGTCCATCCCATGGAGTACAGCAGCAGCATCTCGCCCGTGGCCCCATCAGTCAGCAGCCCGGTCAGTTGTCCTACGTTCGGACCTTTGCTTACCGCCAACACCACCACCCTTCCTTCTCATGGCTGATCATCGGTTCATGAGTTGGATAGGGTGCTGGACTTTGCATGCAACATTGCGCTGCCTAGCCCAAAACTCCTCAGATGGCCCACCAGCTGGGCTTTGTGTGTAGTCCAGCACCCGGGCCAACTCATCATTCCCCCAGCCACAGCCGTGTCAGTCAACGAATTGCCGTCGGGAATTTGTCCCGTATTTTGACCTTTTGTTCCTTATTTGGGAATGAGAAAGTTAGCAACTCTAGGTGAAGTGGAGAGGACAAACGATGCAGGTGTGGAATCTGATAAAGAAATAAAATGGAAGGCTGTGGGCCGAGGTGCTTTTTCGTTTATGTTTGTGACCCAAATCACGTAACTACCTGAATTTTTAACATATTCTGCAAATATATTATAAAAATCATACCTGAAACTTGTCACGAACTAAACCTGCACATATTATTAAAATATGAGAAAAACCTCCAGTTTTCCGAGTAGTAATTGTCCAATCAATGCACGTTTGACATTGCGTCAGATGCCAATTGACCAATCATTCGCTTTGTTTCACAGTAGCTAGTCAGCGAGCACTCTGGGGTCATGGCTGTCTCCTAATTACATCAAAACAATAGCAAGGTTTCGAAGGAATAAAGGTAATGCTAACCTTGCTGATAATTTTGTTTTACAATTGATTTATATTTGTAAAGTTATGATGAGAACTGTTAAATAAAAATGATAAATAACAAATGTAGAGCTAGGGTTAGGATTAGGATTAGGGTCAGTCAGTCAGTCAGAAGTCAGTCAGTCGGTCGGTCGGTCAGTCAGTCAGTCGGTCAGTCAGAAGTCAGTTGGTCGGTCAGTCGGTCAGTCAGAAGTCAGTCAGTCAGTCGGTCGATCAGAAGTCAGTCAGTCAGTCAGAAGTTAGTCAGTCAGCCAGTGTAATAATGGTACAATAATGTATGGTTTAAATAGACAGCAGTGCCGAATCAGGCTCCCATGGACTAATATGAGCATTGAACACTAGATGGCGCTTACTTTTTCAATCTCATTTTCTAATTAGCTTAATTAATTAATGTACAACTTTTGGCACTGATGAGTCATGAATTCCTTCTCAATTATATTTTATCTGAATCTGTGCAAAATTTCAAGTAGTTCCCAGACATTGGTCAAGTAAGTTAAATTCTAGACACATTTTTGATACTCGGCCCACAGTCTATGGGGAGTGAAATGCAGAACCAGAGAGAGGGATAGTGGTGGAAGGGATCAGGTTAGGGGAAATGAAAATGGGTTACATGGCGAGGGGAGGGGTGGAAGATGAGCAGATGAAAGAAAGAAACTGGATGACAGAGGTGCGGGGAGTGGAAAGAAAACTGTGCCTGAGGGAGGGTGGACGGTAGATGAGAAGCAAGGTAGTTTACCTGAAATTGGAATATTTTATATACATGCCTTTGGGTTACAAATAACTGGAAAAAGAATATAAAAGGTGTATTCTTCCAGTTTGTATGGGAATTATTTTGGAATTCTGCATCAGCACTCCCAAGTCCAATTTATGAATCCTCTACCCATTTAGAAAATAATCTATGCCTTTATTCCTATTACCAAAGTGTATGACTGCACACTTTGCTATGCTGTATTGCATCTGCCTCTCCACCTATCTTCGTATCATCCACAAACTTGGCCACAAAGCCATCAATTCCATAATCTAAATCATTGATATACAACTTGAAGAGTAGTGGCCACAACACCAACCCTTGTGGAACACCACTAGTCACTGGCAGCCAACCAGAAAAATAAAACCCTTAGTCCCACACTTTGCCTTCTGCCATCCAGCCAACCTGATATCCATACTAGTTTATTCATTCTAATATCATGGGCTTTCTTTTTGTTTATCAGCCTCATGTGCAGGTAAACAACATCCACTGACTCTCCTTTATCTATCCTGCTATTTACATGCTCCAAGAATTCCGACAGATTTGTCAGGCAACTTTCCTTCACAAAACCATGCTGACTTCTGCTATTTTATCATGTGTTTCTAAGTACTCAGAAACCTTATTCCTTTTAATCTATGATCATATCATATCATCATATACTTATTAAAAGTGTGATCGTGCACGTGTGTATATGTGTGTGTGTACATGTGGTTGTCTTTACATCTTCGCAAAAACACTACGAGGTAACAATTACATTTTTACATATTCTGATTCACATATTTCCCCTCTAAGCCAACTTATTACTGATTAAAAGTAAGTAAGAAGTGTAAAAACATCAAAAGACGGAATTTAAACCGACCAGCTTTCACTGATGACGTTGGCTAGCAATGGCTCGGCTAGCAGTGATCAGCTTAACTGAAGATTTCATCCTATATTTGATGTTATTCGCGATTGTTTACAAATGCCAACTTTAACAAGATTTTTACATATTCTGATTCAGATTTTTCCGCTCGAGGCTGAGATCACATTCACTGAACATTTTATGCTTTATTTCTCGACTTATTACTGATTATAGTTTTAAAAAATCAAAAGATTTTGAATTTAAAACAACCAGCTTCAACTGATGACATCACAATGTCTCGGCTAGCAGTTATCAGCTTCACTGAAGACCAGCTTCAACTGATGACATCACAATGGCTTGGCTAGCAGTGATCAGAAGGACCGCGCCTCCAGTGGGGGCTACGGGTAGGGAACGGGTGCTTAGGGTGGTCTGCACTTGGTCTAGTATCATATAGTTAAAACTGATCTTGTACGTGTCTGTGTATATGTGTGTGTCTTTACATCTTTGCGAAAAAACTACGCGGTAACGATAAAGGTTTTACATATTCCGGTTGACATTTTTCCCGTCGGGGCCGGAAGCACATTATGTGAATATTTCATGCTTTATTTGTCAACTTATTAAAGTTTAAAAACGTCAAAAGACTTTGAACTTAAAACGATTTTTACTGTTAAAATCATTTCTCACAGCTTCCAACACACTTCGATACAAAGTTGCAAGACAGGAACACTCTGAACTTTTCAGCTCAATGGCATATCACAGTAAGTGCACCCGACATTTGCAACAATGTTGCTATCATAGCTCCTGGCAGGACAGGAGGGGGAGGGTCAATTTATATTGCAATTGGGGAAGTGCAATTGGGATTTTTTTTTCATCCTGTGCAGGGGGAGGCTGAGGAGTGCTGGAATCTTACATTCGGCAATGGGTTGAGTTGGAGGACCACACCTCCCGTGGGGGCTACGGGTAGGGAATGGGTAAGTTGGGGGAGCAGACCCAGTGGGTCTGCACTTGGTCTAGTATAACTCTAAAACTCTCATCTTGTACATGTGTATATGAATGAATGAAAGAATGAATGAATAAATGAATGAATGAATAAGTTTATTGGCCAAGTATTCACATACAAGGAATATGCCTTTGTGCTCTGCCGGTTTAATCATACCACCCTCCCCCGGTTTATTCACACCACCCGCCCCCGAGTTATTCATACCCCTGCCCCCAGGTTATTCACACCCCTCCGGGTTATTTACACTCCCCCCGGATTATTCACACTCCCCCCTGGGTTATTCACACCCCCTGCACACTCCCACCCTCCTGCTCTACCTCCCTCCCTCTTCTACCCCATCTCCCTCCCTCTCTACCCCCTCCTCCTCTATCCCCTTCCCCCTCTCACTCCCTCTCTACCCCCTCCCCACCCTCTCTATCCCCCCATCACTGCCCCTCCATCCTCTCTGCCCCCCTCCCTCTCTGCCCCCTCCCTCTCTGCACCCCTCCCTCTCTACTCCCCCTCCCTCTCTACCCCCTCCCTCTCTGCCCCCAAGTGAGAAAATGACATAGTAATAAGTTGACAAAATGACATCCCAATTGCACTTCCCCAGTGAGTTAGGAATGATACATAAAATATTAAAAATTAATAATAAAACATTATTGATTAAACGTGCATTAAATAAAATATCAGAGCAAAAGGAGGCTACAGATTTTTGGTTATTGAGTAGAGCTACTACACGTAGAAAAAGGTTGTTTTTATGTCTGGCTGTGGCAGCTTTGACAGTCCGGAGTCGCCTTCCAGAGGGAAGTGATTCAAAGAGTTTGTGGCCAGGGTGAGAGGGGTCAGAGATGATCTTACCCGCTCACTTCCTGGCCCTTGCAGTGTACAGTTCGTCAATGGAGGGAAGGTTGCAGCCAATAACCTTCTCAGCCGATCGAACGATTCGCTAAAGCCTCCGGATGTCGTGCTTGGTGGCTGAGCCAAACCAGACCATGATGGAGAAGGTGAGGACAGACACTACGATGGCCGTATAGCCGAATTGGACCATCATTGCCTGTGACATGTGTCTTTACATTTTCGCAAAAACATTATGCGGTAACGGTAACATTTTCACATATTCTGATTCACATTTTTCCCCTCTAGGCAGAGATTACCTTCACTTTATTTCTCGACTTATTACTGAAAAAGTTTAAAAACACCAAAAGACTTTGAATTTAAAACAACCAGCTTTCACTGATGACGTCACAATGGCTTGGTTCGGAGCCGTCTCACACACAGAATCATCCACGCACTTCGAGTGAGGTCACCCCCCCCCCGACCCCATCCCCCCCCCCCCCCCACTGGGCTATTCACACTCCCCCCCCCCTCGGATTATTCACGCCCCCCGCACCGCCAAAAAAGACGCTACTGGTGGATCAAAGGACTAGCCTGGAGATTAAGTCGGAGCTATTGGAGTATTTTTTTCCAGGCTTACGTTTAAAAAAAAATGTGTGAGGCCAAGCAGCGAAGCAATGTTTCTGAGGAGCTATGATGGCACAATAAACTATTAGGTCGCGGCTTGAGTTTCTCGCCACACAGCCTGCGTGGAACCCCAGCTCAAAATGGCAGCAAACACCCCCTGGGTTATTCACAGCCCCCTCCCCCTCAGTTTATTCACACCACCCGCCCCCGGTTTAATCATACCACCCTCCCCCGGTTTATTCACACCACCCGCCCCCGAGTTATTCATACCCCCGCCCCCAGGTTATTCACACCCCCCGGGTTATTTACACTCCCCCCCGGGTTATTCACACTCCCCCCTGGATTATTCACACCCCCTGCACACTACCCCCCTCCCGCTCTACCTCCCTCCCTCTCTACCCCATCTCCCTCCCTCTCTACCCCCTCCTCCTCTATCCCCTTCCCCCTCTCACTCCCTCTCTACCCCCTCCCCACCCTCTCTATCCCCCCATCACTGCCCCTCCATCCTCTCTGCCCCCTCCCTCTCTGCCCCCTCCCTCTCTGCCCCCTCCCTCTCTACACCCCCTCCCTCTCTACCCCCTCCCTCTCTGCCCCCTCATCCTCTCCCTCTCGACCCCCCTCCCTCTCCCTCTCTAGCTGTGACTGCACAGTTGGGGGCTATGTGTGAGTGGATAGGGCGGGGGATGGGGGAAAAGGAGCGAATTAATAATATTAATATAATATCAAAGGGGGGTTAGTGTGGGTGTGTGTGGGGGGGGGGTGGTTAGTGTGTGTGTGTGTGTGTGTGTGTGTGACGCCACAGACTGCCCCCCCCCCCCACAACCGTGCGTTGAGGGGACAGGACCCAACGGGCCACATCCCCCTTGACTGGCCTCACCCTCGTGGCTCTCTAAAATCTTAACTATCCATTGAAACCAGTCTAATGCCTCCACATTCTCTAAATCTACCCCTTTCAGTCTGGTGAACCTTCTCTGCACTCCCTCTATGGCAATAATGTCCTTCCTCAGATTTGGAGACCAAAACTGTACGCAATACTCCAGGTGTGGTCTCACCAAGACCCTGTACAACTGAAGTAGAACCTCCCTGCTCCTGTACTCAAATCCTTTTGCTATGAAAGCTAACATACCATTCGCTTTTTTCACTGCCTGCTGCACCTGCATGCCTACTTTCAATGACTGGTGTACCATGACACCCAGTCTCGCTGCATCTCCCCTTTTCCTAATCGGCCACCATTTAAATAATAGTCTGCTTTCCTGTTTTTGCCACCAAAGTGGATAACCTCACATTTATCCACATTATACTGCATCTGCCAAACATTTGCCCACTCACCCAGCCTATCCAAGTTACCTTGCAGTCTCCTAGCATCCTCCTCACAGCGAACACTGCCCCCCAGCTTAGTGTCATCCGCAAACTTGGAGATATTTCCTTCAATTCCCTCATCCAGATCATTAATATATATTGTAAATAGCTGGGGTCCCAGCACTGAGCCCTGCGGTACCCCACTAGTCACTGCCTGCCATTGTGAAAAGGACATTGTGAAGTAGGGTGGAGAAAGCTGGAAAAGAGGTGGTGCCATTACGTGTGGCAGCCTCACCTGCAGCTGTTCGTACTTACATCCTTTATTTAATTTTTAGTCCGTCAATAGTTTTGTTTTGGAGGTCTTTTAGTCTTTTTATGTGGGGGGGGAGGGGGAAACTGTTTTTCACAGTCGCTACCTGGGAGGTGGATGTGTCTTTCCTCCGAGCCGCATCTTCGCCCCCTCCTCGCGGCCTACCAACTGGATTGGCGCGGCCTTTCCTGCCTGAGACCGGCCAGAGCTTTGGCTTCAGCGGCTGCGCGGCACTGGCGTGCCATCGCGGAGCGGCCGATGCCTTGCTGGGGTCACCATGTTGGAGGCTCCGGAGTGCTGGGACTGCTGACTTTGACCCTGTGGAGCTGTGGACTGCGGAGCTTTCAGCCGGGGGCGGCGCTGACTTTAACATCGTGAAGGCCTGGAATCTTTCGCCGAGGTCGTCAGTGTTGGAGCTCCGCCCAGCTCGGCCTGTGGACTTCGGGAGCCACAGTCTCCGGTAGGAAGCAGCTGTTTCGGAACTCCAAGCCGCTGAGAGTGTTCTTCCGACGCCGGAGCTCCATCATCCTGGCGAGAGGGCCTGAAACATCAGGCCGTCTGTAGCAGCGACTGCGGGGACCTCAATAGGCCCCGACCATGGGTGAACAAGGGGAAGAGGACTGAACTTTTATTGCCTTCCCTCACAGTGGGAAACATTGATACCACTGTGGGGAATGTTTTATGTTTTATGTTAAATTCTATGGTGTTGTGGCGGTCCCTGGGGGGTAGGCCACTCCTTGAATCATCCCCCTCGCTGATTGAGGGACTGGGGCGTTGGTCTGCCACGGGGTTAGCTGTGGTCACTCCCTTGAGCTAGAGATAAGAGTGTCGGTGTGTGTGTACTCGAGCTGCAACAATAAAAACTTCTTTTGAATCCGCCTGGCGTCCGGTCTTTTCCTGACCTTGACCAGGCCACTACAGTGGTGACCCCGCGTCGTTCATCACGCATCATGATGGAGAATAACGCTGTTATGCTGATGCTCCCAACTCTGTGGACCGAAGAACCCGAAACCTGGTTCCAGCAGGCAGAGGCACAGTTTGCTGTGAGAGGTATCACGCAGGATGAGACTAAGTATTATTACGTGGTTGGCTCGCTTGACCAACTAACTGCGAGGTGAGTTAAGTCTTTCCTCAGGGCCCCCCCGGTAACAAACAAATATACTGGCCATAAAGAATTTCTCATCAGGAAGTTTGGCCTGGGTGACGCCGAGCGGGCAGCTCGCATTTTCAGAATGGACGGTCTGGGCGACCACCGGCCATCTGCCCTCCTGGAAGACATGCTCACCCTGATGGGGGACCATGAGCCATGCTTTCTGTTTCAATATGCCTACCTGCAGCAGCTGCCTCCCGACATTCGCATGCAGCTCACCAGGGATGTGTTTACCGACATGCAGGCGCTGGGTGAACAAGCCGACGAGCTGTGGAATTCTTACCATCACAACCTGGAAGCAGTGGACGTCCTTCTCGAGGCGTTTGGAGGCTCAGAGCAGGTCGGGACCGCTATCCACCGCGTCTTCACTGCTCCCAGTCGGCCCCCGTGGCAAAATCCGGCGGCCATTGCGCATTCCACAGCAGGCACGTGCTTCCAGCAGGGCCAGCCTGCAGTTCAAACCAATGCCAGCAGAGGTCGCTGGCGGTCAAACCAGCCTAATTCGCCTGCAGTTGAACCAGACGCCAGCAAAGTTGGTTGGTGTTATTATCATCGCCGCTGGGGAGCTGCAGCTAGGCTTTGTCGCCCACCCTGTTCGTTTTTGGGAAACTAAAGGGCCAGTCGTCAGTGATTCCTTCGGCGGCCGGCACGATTCATCACTTGGGATCGCCGCAGTGGGGGACGTTTCCTCGTCGACACTGTTGCGGAAGTGAGTGTTCTCCCTCTTTCCATTGCCGACATCCGTGCGGGCAAACAAGGCCCCTCCTCACCGCGGCGAACGGGAGTGCTATTCGCACCTACGGGTTTCGCACCATCCCCCTCAACTTTGGCCGCAACACGTTTTCGTGGAGGTTCGTCATTGCAGACGTTTCCCAGCCGCTGCTGGGCGCCGACTTCCTTCAAGCCCATTCACTGCTCGTGGATGTCAAGCAGCGACGCCTGATGCACTGTGTCACGCTGGAGCCGGTCTTCCTCCGTACTGGTGATCCTGTAGTACGCCCTGATGGCCCCCTGTCATCCGTGGATGCGACTTTCGTGCGAATCCTGGCAGATTTTCCCGGCATTCTCGAACCCCACTTCCGCTCCGGGGTGGAGCACCATATCCCCACTACTGGCCCACCTGTGCACGCCCGGGCTCGTCGTCTCGCCCCAGACAAGCTCCGACCAGCTCGGGAGGAGTTCCACCAGATGGAGGCGATGGGCATCGTGCGTCCCTCCGACAGCCCATGTGCCTCACCGCTTCACATGGTCCCTAAGAAGAACGGGGGCTGGCGCCCGTGTGGGGATTACCGTCGCCTGAATGATGCGACCGTCGCTGACAGATATCCGGTCCCGCACATTCAGGACTTCAATGCCCATCTGGCTGGAGCATCCAAGGTGGACCTCGTGCGAGGGTACAATCAAATTCCGGTACGCCCCGACGATATCCCAAAAACGGCCATTATTACACCGTTCGGTCTATTCGAATTTGTGCGGATGCCGTTTGGATTGAAGAACGCCGTGCAGGCCTTTCAGCGGCTTATGGACTGCGTGTACCGCGGATTGGACTTTGTTTCTGTGTACCTGGACGACATACTCGTGGCCAGTCGCTCGCGGCAGGAGCATTGCACCCACCTCCGTCAACTGTGTCAGCGCCTCAGCGATTTCGGTTTGGCCATTAACGCGTCCAAGTGCTGTTTCGGTGTGATGGCTATCGACTTCCTCGGCCACCGCGTGACTCAACAAGGGGTGGTGCCACTGCCGACCAGGGTAGACGCTATCCGCAGGTTCCCCCGTCTGACCACAGTTAGGGGCCTGCAGGAATTTGTGGGGATGGTCACTTTCTATCACCGCTTCCTGCCGTCAGCGGCTGCAGGCATGCGTCCGCTTTTCAACCTAATTGCTGGTCATCGCAGGGAGGTTGATTGGTCCATGGAAGCAACAGCAGCATTTGAGAGGGCTAAGCAGGCACTGGCCGAGGCCACAATGCTCGTCCACCCACGAGAGGACGCCACGACCGCCTTGACGGTGGATGCTTCTGAGGTTGCGGTTGGAGCAGTGTTAGAGCAGCTCGTTGAGGGTTGCTGTGGCCACTTGCCTTCTTCAGCAGGCATCTCAGTGGTCCTCAGCGTCGTTACAGCGCCTTCGACCGTGAGCTCCTTGCCCTGTATCTCGCCGTACGTCATTTCCGCTATTTTCTGGAGGGGGACCATTTACTGCATTCACGGACCACAAGCCACTAACCTTCGCATTCGCCAAGGTATCAGACCCGTGGTCTGCCCGGCAGCAGAGGCAGTTGGCGTATGTGTCCGAATACACCACCTCCATCCGGTTCGTTGAGGGCAAATTTAACAGGGAGGCCGATGCCTTATCGCGACCTGCAGTCCACGCGGTTCTCCAAGTCGGTGAGGGGATCGACTATTCCGCCCTGGCAGCCGCTCAGCTTGTCGACGAGGAGATGGCCGCCTATCGCACGGCAGTTTCGGGCCTCCAGTTGGAGGACGTTGTCTGTGGTCCTGGGGGAGTCACGCTGCTGTGCGATGTCTCCTCTGGAGTTCCGCGACCCATCGTTCCCATCGCCTGGCGGCGCAGGGTGTTTGAGGTGCTCCATGGACTTGCGCATCCCTCCATCAGGGCGACAACAGCCCTGGTAGCCTCCTGCTTCATCTGGCACGGGCTGCGGAAGGAGGTTGGACATTGGATGCGCACTTGCATCCTGTGCCAGACCGCCAAGGTGCAACGCCACGTGCACGCGCCATTGCAGGAATTCCCCATTCCGCATAAACGTTTCGACCGCATTCACGTGGACATCGTGGGACCGCTGCCGTCGTCCCAGGGCATGCCGTACCGATTCACCGCTGTGGACCGCTTCACGCGGTGGCCTGAAGCCATTCCGCTACAGAATTCCACAACAACCACCTGTGCTCGGGCCTTGAGGGTGCACTGGATCGCCCGGTTCGGTGTTCCACTGGACATGACTTCCGACCGGGGGCCTCAGTTCACGTCAAAGCTGTGGTCAGCCATGGCATGCCTCCTGGGTGTTCGTCTGCACCACACGACAGCGTACCACCCGCAGTCGAACGGCCTAGTGGAGCGGTTTTACCGACAGCTTAAGGGTGCCCTAAGGGCGCGGCTCACTGACCCAGACTGGGTAGACGCTCTACCGTGGGTTTTGCTGGGGATACGCACCACACCCAAGGAGGACTTGGCCTCCTCCTCTGCCGAGTTGGTGTATGGGTCTCCGTTAACGGTGCCTGGGGAGTTCATCCCGCCGGCACGTGGCCAGGTGGAGCAGCCTTCGGACGCTCTGCAACGTCTTCGGCAGACGGTGGGCAAGCCGGCGCCGGTGCCCACTTCTCGTCATGGGTCCTTCCGTCCGCACGTTCCCTCTGCTCTGGAGGACTGCCAGTTTGTTTTTCTGCGCAGGGATGCACATCGGACACGTCTACAGCAGCCGTACGAAGGTCCATTCCGGGTCTTGGAACAGGGCTCGTCGACGTTCGTCCTGGACATGGGGGGTCAACGTGAGACTGTTTCAATTGCGCGGTTGAAGCCGGCACATATTGATATCAATCAGCCGGCGCTAATAGCGCTGCCCCGTAAGCGAGGGCGGCCTCTGTCTAGGGTACCTCCTGCTCTGACTACTTCGCCCCCAGCACTTGTTGATCAGGCGCCTGTTCCGGGCACGAGCGTTGCGCGCACCCGGGCTGGCCGCCAGTGTACGCCCTCCTGTCCGTTTCGTACCTCGGGTCTTGGGGGGGGGTCCTGTGGCGGTCCCTGGGGGGTAGGCCACTCCTTGGATCATCCCCCTCGCTGATTGAGGGACAGGGGCGTTGGTCTGCCACGGGGTTAGCTGTGGTCACTCCCTTGAGCTAGAGATAAGAGTGTCGGTGTGTGTGTACTCGAGCTGCAACAATAAAAACTTCTTTTGAATCCGCCTGGCGTCCGGTCTTTTCCTGACCTTGACCAGGCCACTACAGTGTTGTGTTTATCTTATTTGTGTCCTGCATGGTAACTCAAATTTCACTGCACCAATTGGTGTATGTGACAATAAATGTCCTTTGTCCTTTGTCCTTTGAGTAGGACAAGCATTGCAAGTGACAGGTGGATACTGGTGAGTGAGTTTGATTTGCAAATGAGTGGACAAAATCAGCCTGACCATTTTATAGCTGAGCTCGCCCCATTTGTTTGTGTTTGGCCCATATCCCTTTAAACCTTTCCTTTCCAAACCACTGCATTGATGAAGGTTTTGCATGAACCTACTGCAAATTCCATGAAGCCTTCCATTTTGCTTGTGGATCTCCATTCATCTGATGCATCACCTCACAGATTAAGGAGTGACATCCATTGGTTTGCAATACAAAAGTGATACTTTCTGTGGCATTTTTCTCATTTGCGTTTCGCCTGAGACTAATAATTGTAGAAGTCTTGTAATTGTCGAAGCTTGTGAAAATGACCAAAACATTACTCATCGGGATTCTTTTGTAAACTTAATGAAGAGCAACTTACGATCTCATCACGGTCTGGCTCCATTTATGTAATGTTCTTAGCCACTTCTGCTTTTGCCTTTCTACTCCATAACTAGTAGTGAGGCCTCTCCATTCCCCATCCTGAGAGCTGCTGCCTCTTGCCTGATATATACCTCTTCCAGCTGCAGTCTAAAATCCAATTAACATCCTGCACACCATTTGCTTCAAACATAGTATGCGCAATACCTAATTATCCTTCAAAACCAGGGGAAAATGTTTAGTCATGTAGGATTTGGAAGGTGGAACAAAACATTTCCCTTGGTTATTATTGGGTAAATAAAATAATTACATTTTCAGAATATATTTCATATTATCATATTATTGCAATCATCTCAAAAGCAGTGAAATACTCCTTAAGTGTGGTTACTGCTGTGATGAATGCAACTCCTGGACATCAAAACAAATTCATCTGCCATCTCGAACTCCTTCAAATTGCAACACTTCCAGCAATGTATCCCAATCACAATACTGCATGTCAACCACTGCACATATTGTAAACACGGATGACAGACCTTGTGACTTTGGTTTTGGTTAATGCAGTCCTCTTGCAGATGCAGACACCAGACAGTAGAACCACAAACATCAAGCAAGTATTGATTTGGGAGGTGATAACAGATTCTTCTTTAGTATAACAAGGGGAATATGTGGAATTGATATGTAGATGGATAATGAATGAGGTTTTGAAAAATAAGGACAGTATGGGGAAAAAAGGGAATACTGTTACAAGCCAAGAATGGATTTGAGGAATCTGAAGATAACTGCGTCTTATGGAAAAAGTTAAGCTCAGAGAATACATGAGGAGATTTCAGAAAATAATAAGGGAGATGTGGACAGGGCAGCCCAGCTCAGTTGCTGAAAGTGCTTGGGATCTACACTATTGGAAGCTAGATGTATTAGGCACTGATAAAATCTCAAATCAAGGGAAGCAATTAGAGAATAAATTGGCAATGTGCGGAGACACATGGAATCATTTCAGCATTAATTTATCGTTGTAGTGGGTTGTTTGGGGGAGATAATGTACCGTCTTTTGTTCTTGTTTTCTTCCAAAATATTGTAACACACCTCATGATATGCTTGCTGGAACATGATACAACTTGTACTGCTGCTGTCATCTTTGATTTGTAAAGGGCAAGTCTGAAATTACTACAAATGGAACTGTATACTTTTGATGATTTATTGAAAACAGGTTGTTAAGAGCATTTTAACAAAATACATCTGATTTAATTTGTTTACATATGAAGGGGGTCACGTTTAGTAACAAGGATAAAGTTAAGCATTAACTGTATCGGTTGCATTTGAACTTTCTTTGTAAATATTTGTTTCCAATACCAATGTTCACAAAAAAAACAAATACATTAGTTATCCAATAATAAAAATAATGCAGGAAAAACACAATGACGAGCTGTTAAAAAGCTGGATATTTTGGGGCTGATATATAGCCACATGGCTTACAGAATACTGTAGGTCATAGGTGCCCTTTATTAAGCAGCTTGTACTCAGAGATCTTGTCATTGCTCATTACACATGTATGCACAAGATAAGGACCACACCTGCACCTGGGGTGGAGGCTTTTAATTCTAAGCTGTTAGAACTGTAGATTGCCATGGCAATCTGGGTTACCAAAAGCTTTGGATATCTCATGTATTCTCTGGCAAGGCCATCATTTAATGTCCACACCTAATTACCCTTCATCACCCTCTTGAACTGCTGCAGTCCACCTGGTGAAGCTCCAGGATTTAGACCCCAGCAATGATGATGCCATCTCCAGGGCAGGGGCTTTGTGACTTGCAGATTATCAGAAAGTAGAGACGTTCTGATGCACGTCATGTTCCTTGTCCTTCTTGATGACAGATGTCACATGTTTGGGAGAAATTTTCAGAATAACTTAGGTGAGTGACTGCAGTGCATTTTGTAGATGATACATGCTATAGTCACCTTGCGCCAGTGGTGGAGGGATTGAATGCTTAAAGTGGTGGATGGAGTATCAGTCAGGCAATCTGCTTTGTCCAAGATATGTTGAACCTATAAAGTGCTTTTTTGTAGTTGCACTCATTCAGAAAAGTGACAGAATTCCATCATGCTCCCTTGTGCTTTGGAATGTCAGAAGGTAGATGGTCCTTGGGGTAGTAGGAGATGAATTGTACTGTAGGATGTGAACTAGATCAGAAGTGTATTAAAAATGGTAAAGGACTGGACCACTGGGCCTCCAAAGCATTATTTGGCTGATCTTTTAGCTTATCATCCTTTTTATGTCATATTTCTATACAGTATATCCTTGCACCTTTAATTTCTAGAAATCTATTGTTTTTTGTTTGAATACAACCAATGTTGGAGTCCATCTGTGCAGAGAATTCTTAAGTTACTCAACTCTTTGTGTAAAGAAATTTCTCCTCTGTCCCAAATAGTCCACCCCTTATTTTGACTCTCTGACCCTCATTCAAAATGAAAATACTAACATTGTAAATGGTACTAGAGATGCAATTCTCTCTATAATTGTAGCAAGATATGTTAACTGTTGCACTCAAATTTTCTTGCTTTAAAGGTCAACATACCATTTGTCTTCCCAATTGTCGCTGTAAGGTGTAAGGTGAATTGTAAGGTGACAAAGGTTTGAAGACAACCAAAGCTGAGGGAGATGTTTCTATTCCCTGTCAAATGAGTCAAAGGTTTACTGATGGTTAATGCCACTATTATATTTATTTTTAAGCTGTTGCGGAGTGATGATTATGTCCACTATGCCTCTAAATGGACAGAATCTTCACTGCGACTTACTCCATGCCAGAGAACAACAAGACCCATCTGTAATTATTGAGCGTGGGTTTGCTCCTTTCATGAAGATTGTCACAATTCCAGTGCATCTGATGTCTAATTGGTATGTCTCCTTCTTCTCAGATGTGCGAGATGAGGATGTCAATTTATGCTTGTTGTTCCTCTCTGTCAAGTTTTGGAACAGATGTAGTTCAATAACTGCAATTGGAGATTGTATACAGAGGAATTTCTCTGGGGAAAAAAGGGTCGGACAGGGTGGAATGTCAAATACTACAGGGCATTGTTTTATGATCAGAGGAGGAAAGTTTACAGAAAATGTGAGGCAATTACATAAAAAACAACCCAGCATGTCTATCTTATCTATACCCCTCTTCATGTTATATACTTTATTAAGTTTCCCCAAAGTCTCTGACAATCCAAGTTTGACCAACATCTCCTTATAACTAACATCCTCTGATCCAGACAACATCCTGGTGAACCTATTCTGCATCCTCTCCAAAGCTTCCACAACCCAGTATGTTCGGCACCTGGAACATGCTGCAATGGGAGGTTGTGGAAGCAGGGACTATCGTAACATTTTAAAGGCATTTAGACACATGTACAGGCAGGGGATGTAGAAATACCCCCATTTTCAGGCAGATGTACAATTTAAATTGGCATCATGAATGGAGCTGACAGCATGGGCTGAATGCCTGTTCTTGTGCTGTTCTGTTCTATGTTCCAGTCAGTGCCACTCTCCTATCAGGTTCTGGCTGATCAATATCTAATATGTTCTGATCCATATATAATTAACTAACATTATACACTACCATGGGAGGTATTTGGAAATTGTGTCCATTATTGCTGATTGTCTGCTGTAACCGAGTAAGGTATTATAATTGTTTGTAGTTTAAACAAAGAACTGCAAATGACAGTTATTACACAAATAAACAAAAAGTGCTGGAGTAACTTGGCGGGTCAGGCAGCATTTCTGGAAAACATGTATCGGTGATGTCTGGACCCTTCTTCATTCTGATTCAGTCTGCTGAGTTACTCCGGCACTCTGTGTTGTTTAACTATAAAACTAGGCGAACCAGAGATTCAACAGTGAAGTGGCTGTAATCCAGGAATAACAATATCTTTAACCATTTACTTGTTTCTCCTTGACACCGTCTTAGGATTCCCTTAAAACTTTCCAGAAGTGTATATCTTGGCTTACAAAGTCTTAGAAATATTTTGGATCCTGACATCAAGACTTACAAAAGGTCAATGGCAAGTCTCAATGGCACATTGCCAATGAATTATGTGACTAAATCTAATTTAGGAATTATGTGTAAGTTTGTTAAGTAAATCAAATCATAAGCAATTGGTATTGTAGTGTCGGGGAACGAGGCCAGGTTTAGCACTGACCACACTGACACTCGCAGTAGTTTAGTTTAGTTTAGAGATACAGTGCGGAAATAGGCCCTTCGGCCCACCAAACCCGCGCCGACCAGTAATCCCCACACACTAACACTATTCTACACACAGTAGGGACAATTTACAATCATACAAGCCAAATAACCTACAAATCTGTATACCTTTGGAATGTGGGAGGAAACCAGAGATCCCAGAGAATACCCATATGGGTCACGGGGAGAACATACAAACTCTATACAGACAAGCACCCATAGTCAGGATCGAACCCAGATCCCTGGCAATGTAAAGGCAGCAGCTCTACCGCTGTGTCACCGTGCCACCCCTATAGTGAGCTCACGTGATTTATTCTCTTTACTGTGATAAGAAAGTCCAGGAATGCATGGAGGTGCTTTCCTTCACCGTCAGAGCACATGTGCGCTGATGCTGGTGATCTTGGGCTTGTCCCAGCAGCTCAGTTCTGGTCTTCAAAGGAGGAGCAATCTCTCACGTTCCTGCACTCTTGCCTCAAGAGGAGATACTAACGATACAGGTTTCTTCCTGAAAGCTCAGCTTTGGGCTTGATGAGGCGATGCTAGTGGTCTCTGGATTATCCTGGCAGCCACTCCTTGCCTCTATGTGCTTGTGTGGGCACAACTCATCATTGTCTGTAGGCAGAAAGAGGTCTGGTATCTCAGGCTTGCCCCTGCCACTCAGTCTTAGCCTCAGGTAGAGGCATCTTTCCCAGCAGTCCAGTCCTGGCCACACACAGTGGTGCTGGAGGTCTCAGGTTTGTCCCAGTGGCTCAGTCTTCTTCGAACCTGCAACAGGGTACCACAGCTAGCTGGGAGGCATCCCGTTTTCCCTCCCCACCACCCCCCTCCTCCCTCCCTCTGCCCCTCCCCCTCTTTCCTCCCTCCAATGGACTGCATAAAATCTAAATCAAGATGATATAAAGACCATATGGGATTGAACAATGATATACTTGCATTTATCTCTCTCTCTGATAATATATAAATTTGAATTCATAAGTATTTCCAGCTTTTTGCTCAATTTTTTAAACTTAAAATATTAAAATAACTTCAGCTGCCAAGGTAATCAGATGGGAACAGCTTTATCTTTTCAGTACCAAAAAATACAATGTGCTGTGATATTTCAATAGTTCAGTAACACCTGTACAGGTTAATACATGCCTCTTTTTACTGCATGTATGATAAGGACATTTTGGGACTTTTTCAGTTTGTTTTTTTGCCTGTTTGAGCATGTTTTTGCTTTTTTGGGTACTCCCACATTTTCTAATGGCATAGTGTTGAAAAGCTTTTTACGAATCCATTTGATTCTCACTGTTTGTTTCCTTCTGTGCACAATAAAAGAGAGTTATTTGTTATCAGAATCAAATTGATGTCTGCAAGTCTTCATTTTAATATCATTCCAAAGTCTAATGACTTGAATGTAATATTCCTTTCATCATAAAACACAAAATAGAAGAAGTGATACAATCTATTCACATCTTGATTCTCACAATCATTTGTGAGAGTGAAGGACTCAGGTGCCTGATATGCTGTGCTTTTTAAATGTAAAACAGTTTAAACTCTCAGTAGATCAGAAAATAAGACAAACAGCACGGTGAATGTGAAACAAAGTCTTTATTCATCTTGTTCAATAAATAAAGTGCATTTTTGCACATCTTGAGAAAAGGAACACCACAGCAAACAATACAGTGGTTTGAAAAAGGGCTTCTCATACATGTCAATTAACAAATAAAACACAAAGAAGTATTTCCAGTATTTCCTCTTATTCAGCTGAGAAATGGAGCACAAGCCTAAATTCTGGCAATAAAACAGACAATGCAATGCACTCAATGGCTATGTTTTGGGCTACCTACACTAATCAGTTCTTTATCTTTCCACATCACCGTCTATATCTCTCGTTTCCCTGATCCCTGACCAGTCTGAAGAAGGGTCTCGACCCGAAACATCACCTATCTCCTTCGCTCCTTAGATGCTGCTGCACCCGCTGAGTTTCTCCAGCTTTCTGTGTACCCTCGATTCTCCAGCATCTGCAGTTCCTTCGTTAACAAGCAGATGCATGATAATCACTGCTTCAAGAACAGACAGATGCAATGAAATTTTACTTCAGAGTCATGTGAGTGACCTCGTGAAGAGCCTGCCAGCCCGCATGCGCGTCATTATCGTCTAACGCATGGCGCACGACTGGCTGGCAGGCGCGCTGCTCCTCCAGCAGTAAGTTTCAAAACCCGCAGGTAAGTTTTTGAACTTATTTTCAGGTTGCGATTTTGCTTGCAGGAATCTCTTTTACAGAGTTTCCTGCTGGATATGGAAATACGGGGCGAAATCCGGACGGGCCGCGGGGAATCCGGTTATGGACCGCGGGGAAACCGGTTACGGACCGCGGGAAAAACCGGCTATGGACAGCAGAAGTGCGGGTAGCCGGCAGCCGTCGGGTTCGCTACCCGAGTCGCTGACAGTGCGGTCAGCGACTTCCGACATCGGCAGCCCCAAAAAGGTGGGCAGCCAAACGGAGTCGGAGAGGCCTGGGCTGGGATGAGCCAGGCCAGGAGGATTCCCCACCGACATACATGGGTACGTCCTCGGGCGTTTAACCCAGATGGAGCATGGATAGTGTGCTCCGGTGTTCATCCCACAAATGTGATGCTCCATCCTGATATGGTCCAGGAAACGGGGCCAGGTCTCCTCGGGGGCCTGCGGCAGCACCTGTTTCAGGGCTGCTTACAAATCTCCCTCTCTGTGGAGGGGAGTGCAAGAGGTCAGTGTGTGACTCACTCCAAACTCAGAAGTATGTCCGTGGAACATACTAGAGGTTCAAGACTTGTCTGTCATGGCATCAAGGGTTGCGATATCCTCGCAAATGAAGGAGCCACTGCAGGAAGAGCAGGCTTCCAGCCATTGGCAGAAAACCCGGAGGGGGCCAGAGTTCCCCTCACGTTACAAGCTTTGCAAGCATCAGCTACCTCACATCACATCATTACAGGAACAGGTGAAGGCTGTAAGATACCTTACACCTGTAAATTTGCATTCCTGAAAGTGCCGGCAATGAACAGCGCTATCTGGGGTGACATTGGAGGGGGCATCAAAACCCAGGAAATGAAACTACAACAAATTAAAAAAATGACTGGACTCAGGCATCACGGAATTTGCCAAATCTGTGGGTGGCGGGCTATCGGACGTCCAGCTGGATGCCCTGGCGTTGATGTGCAATGCACACTTCGAAATGAACTGCTTTCAAAAGAACACCATCAACCCAATCTGCCTTAAAACCCAAATTTGCAGGCTTATGTAAGGCCAGCAATGTCCATCCGCCGAATCTTCTCTGCAGGGAAGACCTATCCAAACCGGTAAGACCTGGATGAGGAAGCAAAAGCTGTCGGACCAATCAAGGTACCAACGACGAGCAAAACTTCACTGTTTCGGCGACAACACCCCCACGCCTCCATCGGCAGTAAGCGGTTCACTGAAGCTGGTGGCAGCTTGAAAGCTGGGCAGAGGATTTTCAGGCCAAGGCCCAAGTCAGCCCCCAGGGAACAATATGCAAGCCACGCACCCCAGCAGTCCTACTCTCCAAATCAAGGACGGAAATAGAACCGGCATCAGGGGCCTTTGGGCTTACCATAAGACCACCGGTAATCATGGAGGTAGGTGGGTCTGGTTCTTTCCGAAACATGGGGTATGTGGACCATTTACAAGTTGGTAATAGTTTAGACTTGTTTTTTGTACGAATGACAAATGATAACTACGGCAACATGAGATTCAAATCCGTTTATAAACTAAAAATGGTAACATAAGATCAGTTTATACTGTACACTATACAAGGGTTCCAAGCAGGCTTGGAATTGTGGCCAGAGTTGTCTTTCGAGGCAGGCTCAGAATTATGGCAGGCGTGGCCTGTTCATTGTGAAAGATGGAGGATGTCGGATCGTCCTTGATTTAACTCACATGTGCAGTATAGACATTTTAGAATGGGAAACTTTGTTACAGTCTAACAACTGATTTCCATAGGATGCTTTATGGAATGCATCGATCTCAAAGATGCATACTATTCAGTTCCCATTCACGGGGATCACCGGAGATATTTGAAATTTAGCTGGATGGGGCAACAATAGCAGTTAAAGCATGGCAAAATGGGACTAAAAAGCCGGTGCTTGGGCTGCTGAGAGCTCAAAAACACTGTTATGGCCTATCTGGATGATATTCTAAAATGCTGTATTTTGCTAAATTGCAGAGTTATTGTAACATGTGTCAGCCGCAAAACAATATTTGAGAAATTGGGGTTTCTCATCCATCCAGTTAAATTTAAGTTGATACCAACTAGAGTTATTGATTATTGGGATTTCCTTTAACTCTATTAATTTGTCTGTGACTCCTCCCTGGGGCATGAGATTAGGATTAATGGAAGCCTGTAACAACTTTGTTGTTATGAAGCAGCCTTCTATTCATCATAGTGGCCAGTGTAATTGGTAATTTAGTGGCTGTGTTTTTCAGCTTGCCAATTTGGGCCTTTGCATTATCAGAACTTACAACGTGCAAAGGAGCAAGCTCTCAAGTACCCATGTAGGTCCTTGTTAACAGACCTATGCTATTACCAGCTGAAGCTATCAAAGTCACAATGGTGGACGAACAGTATTCAGCATTGCTCCAGTAACTTGTTTGGTCAGTAAATCTTCAGTTATATTACAAACTAATGCTAGTGCTCAAAGATGGAAAATTACTAATACCATCTCTAGTTACGGAGGCGGATAGGATTTGCATGCATTACCAATTCTTCAATTATATAGTATCAATTACCTATAGACACTAGGTGCATTCTATGGGTTAAAGGTTTATTGTACGAATATGCATAATCTGCATGCTCAACTCCGTTGATACACTATGGTGGTGGCATATGTTAATCACATGGGTGCAATCAAGTCAGTATCCTGTGACAGTTTACCTAACCTCATTTGGCGCTGGTGTATCATCACGTAAAATCAATGACAACACGGAATGGATGTTGGATCACAAAGTATTTAATGACATTGTGGCTCGATGGAACACCAAATAGCAATGTGTTTGCATCCAGGCTCAATCACCAGTTGCAAAAATATGTGGCATGGCAGCCACATCCAGGGGCAGTGGCGACAGATGCATTCTCGCTACACTGGGGAGGAATGTTCTTTTATGTCGTTCCTCCCTTCTGCCTTATCAGTCGGGTCTTGCAAAAAATTCAGCAAGATCCCTCCAGGCATTTTCGAAGTGCCTGACTGGCCTATGCAGCCAGGATTCCCCCTGATGTTGGGAATGATAATAGAACCTTATATGGATATTTCTAAACACAAAAATTGCTGGTTCAGCCCGTGACTCAGGAAACCATCCTCTGCATGATAAAATGAATTCATTGACTTGCAGACTCTGAGAAGACCGTTCCTGCGGCTCGGGTTGTCAGATCAACCATGGACGTCCTCTGCAGATTACAGGGATATAATACGGCACAGATAACTGACGTCTTGGAGTTCATTTTCAATGGGTCTTTGCCTTCTCATCATATTTGCAGCAGGGATCGGGACCCACTCTGTCGGGTCTCACACTCTGATATCCAGATTTATGAAGGATATCTTTAACACAAATTCCCTCAGGCACTGGTACACGGAAATATGCGATATTAACATTGTGTTAGCACTACTTCGCCGGTGGGCTCCATCTACATCCCTGTCCTTGGTCAAACTCACTTACAAAGTGGTTATGCTCATGGCACTGGTTTCAGCGCAACGGGTCCAGTCGTTGCATAAGCTGCGACTGGACAGGATGGTTACATCTGCAGGCAAAATAACATTTTATAATAATAATATCTTTTATTGTCATTACACATAAGTGCAACGCGATTTGGTTTGCAACTTCCATCCGATGTCATAACTTAATCGACAAATAAAATTTAGGTTTAAATACCCTGAGAACAAGGTTTGTAAAAACGAACATTAGACCAGTAAAATCAACACAGATTAAAGTGCAAGGCCGGGGGAGACAGTCCATGGGGTTGGGGGGGTACTCAGCAGGGCCGGTTCCGAGCCGCTATAGCTCTGAAAATGAAGCTGTTCCTGAGTCTGGTGGTGCGGGCGTAGAAGGCCTTGTAACGTCTGCCGGAAAGGAGTAGTTCGAACAGTCCATTACAAGGGTGAGAGGAGTCTTTATGCATGCTGACAGCCTTCCTGAGGCACTGTGTGTGGTAGATGCCCTCCAAGGCTGGTAGCGGTGTCCCAATAATCTGCTGCGCTCTGTGGACAACGAGCTGAAGAGCTCTCCTCTCCGCCTCCGTGCAGCTGAGATACCACACAGAGATGCCATACGTTAGTATGCTCTCTATGGTGCAGCGGTAGAAGGTCGTCAGCAGCTGTTGGGGCAGACCAGTCCGTTTCAATGTTCTTAGGATGAACTGTCGTTGCATGTTCCTTTTTGACCAGTGCAGTGGTGTTGGTGGACCATGTGAGGTCCTGTGAGATGTGAGTGCCCAGAAACTTGAAGCTGGACACTCTCTCCACACTGTCTCTGTAGATGGAGATTGGGGCGTATTCCCCATTCTGCGACCTCCTGAAGTCGATCATCAGCTCCTTGGTCTTGGAGGTGTTTAGCGACAAGTTGTTCCGTGAGCACCAGTCCGCCAGGTTCTGCACCTCCGCTCTATAGTTTGTTTCATCACCGTTGGTGATCAGCCCGATCACCATTGTGTCGTCTGCAAACTTGACAATGGTGTTGTTGTCAAATGCAGGGACACAGTCATGGGTGAAGAGGGAGTAGAACATGGGGCTCAGTACACAGCCCTGTGGTGTGCCGGTGCTCAGGGTGATAGTGGAGGACAGGTGCGGCCCCAATCTCACTGCCTGCTGTGGTTCCGTCAGAAAGTTCAGGATCCAATCGCATATCAGTGAGCTGAGGCCTAGCTGGTGGAGTTTGGTGGTGATTACCATATTGAAGGCAGAGCTATAGTCAATGAAGAGCATCCTCATGTAGGTGCCCTGTCTTTCCAGGTGGGTCAGGACAGTGTGAAGAGCCACAGAGATGGCATCTGTGGATCTATTTGCCCTGTATGCAAATTGATGAGAGTCCAATGATGCGGGGATGCTGGATTTGATGTGGGAGAGGACCAGCCTTTCAAAGCACTTCATTGGTATTGGAGTTAGGGCAATCGGGCGGTAGTCATTCAGGTTGGTGACTTTAGACTTCTTCGGCACCGGCACTATGGTAGCTGTCTTCAGGCACTTGGGAACCGTTGCCAGAGATAGAGACAGGTTGAAGATCCTCGTAAATACCTCCACCAGCTGTACAGCACAGTCCTTTAGTACCCTACCCTGGACTCCATCCAGGCCTGCAGCCTTGCGTGGATTGATCCTACGCAGAGCGCACTGTACCTCCTGGGTGCTCAGTGTTAAGGCCTGTCCCTCCGCCCTAGCCGGGGTTGTTCCTCTCCTGGTGGTGTTGCCAGTTTCGAAGCGGGCAAAGAAGGTGTTTAATTCATTGGCCAGTGTGATATCACTATGGGGGCAGGCGGGGCTGCTCTTGTAGTCAGTGATGTCCCTGACACCCTGCCACATGCTTCTGATGTCCGCGATGTTGAAGTGGTCTTCCACCCTTTGCCTGTGGATGTCTTTGGCCTTTTTTATGCCTTTGTTCAGGTTTGACCTGGCAGCACTGTAGGCAGGAGTGTCCCTGGATTTAAAGGCAATGTTGCGTGCCCTTAACAGATTCTGAACCTCCTTGTTCATCCACGGTTTGCGGTTTGGGAACATCTTTATTTCCTTGTCCACTGTGACAAACTCCACACAGCAGTTGATGTAGGAGAGCACAGTGGATGTGTACTCCTCCAAGTCTACCTCTGTACCACTGGTAGCCAGTTGTGCAAACAGGTCCCAGTCGGTGCGATCAAAGCAGTCCTGGAGTTGTAGGGTGGTATCCTCGGGCCATATTTTGACTGTCTTTATTGCAGGTTTGGTCTTGCGGATGAGGGTTTGTATGCAGGCAGTAGAAACAGTGGGAGGTGATCGGATTTTCCCAGGGATGGGTAGGGGAGAGCTCTGTATGCGTTGTTGTATACTTTATCCAGCGTGTTTGAGCCCCTGGTAGGGCACTGCACATGCTGGTGGAATTTGCCTAGTGCAGCTCGTAGGTCCACCTGCAATATGTTTATGACTTAGTCAAGCAGAGTAGACCAGGAGCATCAGGTCTCAAACTAGATTTTTGGCATACCCCATGGACCTTCGGTTGTGTGTGGTCACACATCTAAAACAGTATGTTAAGGACACTAAGAGCCTTAGAGGCTCTTAACTGGCAATGTTTGTTAGTTACATAAAACCTCATAAGAAGGTATCAGTACAGACCATCTCCAGGTGGTTAAAACGGGTTCTGGCTTGTGCAGGAGTGAACACTGACATTTTCAAATCTCACTCCACCAGGAATGCAACAACATCAGCAGCGAAGGTTATGGACGTTCCGCTGGACCACAATCTAGCGGCTGCAGGATGGTCAAATGAACATACCTTTCCAAACATTTTATTACAAACCCATTGCCGGATCGGGGGCATTTGCCAACTCTATCTTAGGTTCTGTTTTATAGTTTCCTCCCGGATGAGAGGGGTTACTATAATTATCATTCGTTCATTAAAAAACATCAGCATGTTTAAATCTATGTCGTATCTGAATGCATTATTAATGTTCACTCATCTGTGGTCAACTGATGCAGTTGTGTTGTGTGGACTCATGTTCACGGCATGAAATCACAGAGCTTTGAAATCTTCATGTAGTCACTCACGTGACTCCGAAGTAAAATAGTAAGATTAAACGAGAACTTACCAGTTTGAAGTTTGATCTTTATTTTATGAGGAGTTATGATGAGGGATTACGTGCCCTCCGCTCCCAACCCTCTCTCATAAAGGTCAGCTGGTAGTTCTAGTTTCTCAAATCTTCCTATATTCAGTTCAACAACTGTTATCTGTGATTTCACACCGCTGCTTTGAAGATTGACGTGCATGCGGGCTGGCGGGCTCTTCACGTAATCCCTCATCATAACTCCTCATAAAATAAAGATCAAAGTTCAAACTGGTAAATTCTCATTTAATCTTACAATTATTTACACTAAAATGAAAATATAAATCCACACTTAAAGTTAAATCAAACATAGTCAGCAGGATTTAAACTGAACATGACATTTACTGAATTTGTCTGCATGTGGGCTCTCCGCATGCAGTGGTGTACCTGTTGTTGGCTGTCTCTCAAAGTAAGCTGTCCTGCCACGGCACACTGCCTAATATTGAATTGTAGTATGAGCAGAGATGGTCTCTCTGCTCTTTTGCACTCTAGTCCCCGTGTGATGATTTTTCCACACGTCGGTAGTCGTTGTTGGCTCAAGAGTAACTTGGCAGAAATGAGAAGTAAGCAGCAAACTTAGACATACACATGGGAACTCGTTGGAACTCGTGAACATAAACTTGGAATCTCGTAGTAAACCACGAGTTTGATTTTTTCTTTAACTCGGGATAATTCGTGGGTGGACTCGCACCGTGGGACAGGGCTTTAACGATGATAAAGGAAACAGGCCATTGTTAGCTGTTTGTTGGGTGAAAATGAGAAGCTAGTGCAACTTGGGTGGTGGAGGGATAGAGAGAGAGCGAATGTCAGGGTTACCTGAAGTTAGAAAAATCTATATTCATACCACTGGGCTGTGAACTGTCCAAGCGAAATATGAGATGCTGTTCCTCCAATATGCATTTAGCCTCACTCTGACAATGGAGGAGACCTTGGACAGAAAGGTGTGTGTGGGAATGGGAACGGGAATTAAAGTGTTTAGCAACCAGGAGATCAGGTTGGTTCAGGCAGACTGAGCGAAGGTGTTCAGTGAAACGATCATCCAGTCTACGTTTGATCTCGCTGATGTATAAGTGTCCACATCTTGAACAACGGATAAAATAGATGAGGTTGGAGATGGTGCAAGTGAACCTGTGCCTAAACTGAAAGGACTGTCAGAGTCCCTGGACAGAGTTGAGGGAGGAGGTATAGGGACAGGTGTTGCATCTCCTGCGGTTGCAGGGGAAGGTACCTGCGGAGGAGGTGGTTTGGGTGGGAAGGATGTTAACCAGGGAGTTGTGGAGGGAACGGTCTCTGCGAAAGGCAGAAAGGGGTGGAGATGGGAAGATGTGACTAATGTTGGGATCCAGATGGAGGTGGCAACAATTTTGGAGGTTTATGTGTTGTATGTGACGGCTGATGGAGTGAAAGGTAAAGACTAGGGCGACTCGGTCTCTGTTGCAACTAGGGGAAGGGGAGCAAGGGCGGAGCTGCAGGGTATTGAGGAGGCACGAGTGAGGGCATCTCGGATGTCCTGGTATGGAACACGTTATCTTGGGCGCAGATGCAGCATAGATGGAAGATTTGGGAGGAATGCAGGATGAGAAGAAGTGTAGATTGTTGGGTTTGTAATAGATGTCTGTCGATAGTCTATTTCCTGTGATGGAGACTGTGAGATCAAGAAAGGGGAGGGAGGTGTTGGAGAGGGTCCAAGTAAATTTGCGTATAGGATGGAAATTAGCGCTGAAGTGGATGAAGTCCATGAGTTCTGCATGGGTGCAGGAGGTAGCACCACTGCAGTCCATCAATATAACAGAGATAGAGTTCGGGGATAGGGCCAATGTATGCCTGGAAATGAGATTGTTCAAAGTACCCCACAAAGAGGCAGGCAGAGCTGGGGCCCATGTGAGTGCCCATGTGAGTGCCTTGGACTTGGAGGAAGTGGGAGTAGTCGAAGGAGATGAAGGAAAGTCAGTGAAGCAGTTGAAAACATTCTGAAATCAACTCCAATCCACCCATAGAATCATTGAATTGTTGCTATTGCTCTATTATTGTTACATGTACAATGATACTGTGAAAAACTTTGTTTAGCATGCTATCCATTCAAATCATACCATATCTGAGTGCAATCAAACCATACGCAAATACAACAGATGGTGCATCAATATCTACTCAACAATTACTATTTCCATTAACCTGTCATTTAACAATCATTTAGAGTCAAAGTCATTGTCCATGCTGACCAACATGCTCCACCTACACTCGTCCCATCTGCCTACATTTTGCCCATATTCCTCTAAACCTATCCTATCCATGTACCTGTCCGAATGTTTTTATAAAATGTTGTGATAATATCTGCCTCAACCACCTCCTCCAGCAGCTCATTCCATATATATTAACTATCCTTCTATTTGTCTTATCCAAATCAGTCATGAAGATGTGCATCTCCATCAAATTTCCTCTCAACTTTCTTTGCTCCAAGAAGAACTCCAGCTTCATGGGTCTAATCCTGTAGTGCACGGTAGTCTAAAGACAACCATTAAGGAATAGAAGAATGACCACTGGGTACAATCTTAATTTGGTAACATTATAAATTGTGTGATTTTGTTCCACTCTGCTTTTGAGGTAGTTAATGAGGTAAACTCTTCCACATCAGAGGCAGATGGTGGCCGATGGGCAGCTTGAGAAGTAATGCGTTCCTTCCACTGCTTACACAGTACTCTTGATGCACGATCTTGAGGTTTTCAATATCACCTCAATTGAGCCGTCATGGGCCAGAGGCTTATTGGAGTCAGTGGGATTGTTGCACTTCGTCATGGAAGCTTTGTGGAGCCTTGAATTATTTTCCTTTTATATATTCTCATACTAATCATTCAAGCTGAGGTACATCAGTGATTTTGTGGCTATCCATCAGCAAATGATGTTAATAGCTTGAGATACATCAGTGCCATTGTCAAGTTTTAATTGAAAGATCCAGCGGCGATCAGAACAAGATACAACTCTTTGGGCGACTACTCATGACCATATAGGCTTCACCCCGTGACATGTCGCTAGGGTGTGGCCTGTATGGTCGTCCGTAGTCTCCTCAGTCGCTCGATTGCATAACTTGGGACAAAGGGCAGGGGTGGAAGATTGCAACCTTCACGTGGGCCGCCCTGTTTCGACTAATGCAATCAACACGACGTGCACAAACAGAAGATCAAATAGAACAAGTTGTCCAACAACTTTAGGCTGTGCACGCCACACGAAAGAAGAAGAAGAAGAAGAAGAAGAAGAAGAAGAAGAAGAAGAAGAAGAAGAAGAAGAAGAAGAAGAAGAAGAAGAAGAAGAAGAAGAAGAAGAAGAAGAAGAAGAAGAAGAAGAAGAAGAAGAAGAAGAAGAAGAAGAAGAAGAAGAAGAAGAAGAAGAAGAAGAAGAAGAAGAAGAAGAAGAAGAAGAAGAAGAAGAAGAAGAAGAAGAAGAAGAAGAAGAAGAAGAAGAAGAAGAAGAAGAAGAAGAAGAAGAAGAAGAAGAAGAAGAAGAAGAAGAAGAAGAAGAAGAAGAAGAAGAAGAAGAAGAAGAAGAAGAAGAAGAAGAAGAAGAAGAAGAAGAAGAAGAAGAAGAAGAAGAAGAAGAAGAAGAAGAAGAAGAAGAAGAAGAAGAAGAAGAAGAAGAAGAAGAAGAAGAAGAAGAAGAAGAAGAAGAAGAAGAAGAAGAAGAAGAAGAAGAAGAAGAAGAAGAAGAAGAAGAAGAAGAAGAAGAAGAAGAAGAAGAAGAAGAAGAAGAAGAAGAAGAAGAAGAAGAAGAAGAAGAAGAAGAAGAAGAAGAAGAAGAAGAAGAAGAAGAAGAAGAAGAAGAAGAAGAAGAAGAAGAAGAAGAAGAAGAAGAAGAAGAAGAAGAAGAAGAAGAAGAAGAAGAAGAAGAAGAAGAAGAAGAAGAAGAAGAAGAAGAAGAAGAAGAAGAAGAAGAAGAAGAAGAAGAAGAAGAAGAAGAAGAAGAAGAAGAAGAAGAAGAAGAAGAAGAAGAAGAAGAAGAAGAAGAAGAAGAAGAAGAAGAAGAAGAAGAAGAAGAAGAAGAAGAAGAAGAAGAAGAAGAAGAAGAAGAAGAAGAAGAAGAAGAAGAAGAAGAAGAAGAAGAAGAAGAAGAAGAAGAAGAAGAAGAAGAAGAAGAAGAAGAAGAAGAAGAAGAAGAAGAAGAAGAAGAAGAAGAAGAAGAAGAAGAAGAAGAAGAAGAAGAAGAAGAAGAAGAAGAAGAAGAAGAAGAAGAAGAAGAAGAAGAAGAAGAAGAAGAAGAAGAAGAAGAAGAAGAAGAAGAAGAAGAAGAAGAAGAAGAAGAAGAAGAAGAAGAAGAAGAAGAAGAAGAAGAAGAAGAAGAAGAAGAAGAAGAAGAAGAAGAAGAAGAAGAAGAAGAAGAAGAAGAAGAAGAAGAAGAAGAAGAAGAAGAAGAAGAAGAAGAAGAAGAAGAAGAAGAAGAAGAAGAAGAAGAAGAAGAAGAAGAAGAAGAAGAAGAAGAAGAAGAAGAAGAAGAAGAAGAAGAAGAAGAAGAAGAAGAAGAAGAAGAAGAAGAAGAAGAAGAAGAAGAAGAAGAAGAAGAAGAAGAAGAAGAAGAAGAAGAAGAAGAAGAAGAAGAAGAAGAAGAAGAAGAAGAAGAAGAAGAAGAAGAAGAAGAAGAAGAAGAAGAAGAAGAAGAAGAAGAAAGAAGAAGAAGAAGAAGAAGAAGAAGAAGAAGAAGAAGAAGAAGAAGAAGAAGAAGAAGAAGAAGAAGAAGAAGAAGAAGGACAAAGGGCATGTTTCCATTATAGACTCTCGAAGCCAAAATCCTTTCCACAGCATCCAAACTCCACAGTTAAAATTAGTTACAGTAATTGGATCAATTTGAGTTTTGCTGGTGGGTGAATAGGTTGTGAATTGGTGCACTCCTTCTGTCATTTACTCAGTGTATCTGTCCATTCAAGACTCATGATTATCCATACCATCCTAAGCACTCCTTCTTTACCCTGACTGTACCTTGTTAATCTCTTCCTTAATTTAGTTTTTTTAGTTTAGAGATACAGCACGGAAACAGGCCCTTTGGCCCACCGGGTCCGTGCCGATCAGCGATCCCCGCACATTAACACTATCCTACTCACACTAGGGACAATTTACACTTTAAACAAGCCAATTAGCCTACAAATCAGGTAAAGCTGGAAGAAGAATTTACATTTCAGGAGTTACCCTCAGTTGGCACACTGAGCCAAATGAGTGTAACTGGGGTTGTATTCAAGAGGGAGTTAGATTTAGCTCAGGGCTAATGGAATCAAGGGATATGGGGAAAAAGCAGGAATGGGGTACTGATTTTGGATGGTCAGCCATGATCATATTGAATGGCGGTGCTGGTTTGAAGGGCTGAATAACCTTCTCCTGCACCTATTTTCTATGTTTCCATGTTTCGGTTTGCTGTGGATCTTGCCTTGGGAGAGAACACTGATGTTGGTTCTCATTTCCTACTAGTATTAAGGAGGATTTTGCAGATAGCACTGTGATTAGAACGAATATTTCCCCGAAATATTCTGCAGGTGTTGAGAGTCAGAAGTAGGACTGGCAGTGCTGGCCTTGACAATGGTCTGAAGAAGGGTCTCGACCCGAAACGTCGCCTATCTCCTTCGCTCCTTAGATGCTGCTGCACCCGCTGAGTTTCTCCAGCTTTTTGTGTACCCCCCTGGCCTTGACAATGGTGCCCACATCAAAGAAAATAATATGTTTAAAAAAATGTTTTCCTTCTTTTCTAATACTGCTGGACCAAGTGGGACCCATTGGGTCCCTATCACACGGGAGGCCTGGTCCCCAACGCAACCCGTTCTCCAACGCAAGATTCCATCACTCACAGATAGCACTGTGATTAGAACGAATATTTCCCCTCCCATCCGTGACCTAGCTGTCTCATTGGTCTGTTCTTCTAAATGAGACGGTTTCCAACCCATTACTCTACCCTCCCTTGTAAAGCTTGTCTCCACTATGAAACCTGCAACCTGCCCCCTTGACATTGTCCCCACTGCCCTTCTGAAGGATGTTATTGCAATAGCCGGTCCCAGCATCCTCTCTATCATCAACAGTTCTCTGGCCACTGGCACTGTTCCAACCAGTCAAGCACGCGGTGTTCCAGCCCCTCCTGAAAAAACCTAACTTAGACCCTACCTTGCCTAGCAACTACATACCTATTTCCAAACTGCCTTTCCTTTCAAAAGTCCTTGAAAAGGTAATTCTAAATCAACTAATGCCTTACCCACACCAAAATACCATCCTGGAAAGTTTCCAATCAATTTTCAGGGCCCACCACAGCGCAGAGTCTGCCTTGTTGAAGGTACATAACGACCGGTTTCTCACCATCGATTCCGGCAATCCTGCTCCTTTTTTTTAGTTTAAAAATGAGGGATGCTGAATAAGGCGAAATGAGCAGCCCCTGCGCAGTTGTCGGCTATGGGTGAGTGATGGAATATTGCCTTGGGGAACGGGTTGCATTGGGGGACCAGACCTCCCGTGGGGGCTATGGGTGAGTGATGGAATATTGCGTTGGAGAACGGGTTGCGTTGGGGACCAGGCCTCCCGTGTGATAGGGACCCAATGGGTCCCACTTGGTCTAGCAGTATTAGAAAAGAAGGAAAAAAATTTTTAAACATATTATTTTCTTTGATGTGGGCACCATTGTCAAGGCCAGCACTGCCAGTCCTACTTCTGACTCTCAACACCTGCAGAATGTTGCAAAGATCTCAATGGGGAGACAAAAAGGTCTTAAGCTAGTTCTTCTGTTTCACAGGGGTTGCTTGGTCAACTAGTTTCTGGATAAATGGCTGTAATTTTAAGTACAAATATTTTAGACAAAGATTGCCATCACCTCAATACCAATGTAGTTCACAACAGGTCTTGGCAGATATTAAGTTGAGTTCACAATAGTCCGAACATTTCATTAGAAAGATGTAATTATATTTCCCGACATTTTATGGCAGTAATTTGGTCTCACCTGGATTGTCCTTGAAGAAACAGCATGGAAAGGCAATGGTTGGTGCCCTCTACTGGCCCCTTGTAGAATGTTAATTCCTGATTATATTAACTTTAGAAAAGAGAAAGCTGGTTTTTAATAAAATTCTGGTTAATTTTGACCAATGAGAATGAAAGAAAATTCAGCAGTGGAAAATTTCAGCTACAACCATTGGCTTAGTACTAGGACAATAAGCCACATATCAATGATATTTTAGGATTGATTTGTGCGCGATGTGAATTATATTGCTTATTGCCCTTCCCTGATTGGCCCTGGAATAACAAATTTGCGGTCCAATTTTAGAGCCAGATGTGGCTGTAAGTCACATTGATAGTGTAGTTAAGTACAGAGGATTTCAATTCCTGATGGAAATAATGAACAAGATTCTTCTTGCAGCATTCCTGTGGCTTAATGATCATTATTACTGATACCCAGCTCTTAATCATGCATCAATTACTCTAATTATATGAATTTAGAATCACACTCATAGATCCATAGAGTCATAGAGCTCAGAGACGGGCCCTTCAGCCCAACTTGGCCACCAAGATGCCCCATCTACGCTAGTACCTCCTGCCCATGTTTGGTCCATATCCCTTTTCCAATCCCTGTACAGTCATAGAGCCATAGAGTCATACAGTGTAGACACAGGCCCTTCGGCTCAACTTGCCCACGCCGACCAACATGCCCCAGCTACACCAGTCCCACTTGGTTGCACTTGACCCATATCCTTCTAAACCTGTCCTATTCATGTACCTGTCTAAATACTTTTTTAAATGTTGTTATCGTACCTGCCTCAACTACCTCTTCTGGCAGATCGTTCTGTACACCCATTGAAAAGGTTTCCCCTCACATTCCTATTATAGACAATAGATGCAGGAGTAGGCCATTCAGCCCTTCGAGCCAGCACCGTCATTCAATGTGATTATGGCTGATCATCCCCAATCAGTACCCTGTTCCTGCCTTCTTCCCATATCCCCTGACTGCTATCTTTCTGTACCTTATCTAGCTCTCTCTTGAATAGTATCCAGAGAACCGGCCCCCACCGCCATCTGAGGCAGAGAATTCCACAGACTCACCACTCTCTGTGAGAAAAAGTGTTTCCTCGTCACCGTTCTAAATGGCCTACCCCTTATTCTTAAACTGTGGCCCCTGGTTCTGGACTCCCCCAACATCGGGAACATGATCCCTGTCTCTAGCATGTCCAATCCCTTAATAATCTTATATGTTTCAAGAAGATCCCCTCTCATCGTTCTAAATTCCAGGGTATACAAGCCCAGCTGCTCCATTCTCTCAGCATATGACAGTCCCTCAAACCGGGAATTAACCTTGTAAACCTACGCTGCACTCCCTCAATAGCAAGGATGTCCTTCCTCAAATTAGGAGACCAAAACTGCACATGATACTCCAGGTGTAGTCTCACTAGGGCCCTGTACAAGTGCAAAAGGACCTCTTTGCTCCTATACTCAACTCCTCTTGTTTTAAAGGCCAATATGCCATTCGCTTTCTTCACTGCGTGCTGTACCTGCATGCTTACTTTCATTGACTGATGAACAAGGACCCCCAGATCCCATTGTACTTCTCCTTTTCCCAACTTGACACCATTTAGATGGTAATCTGCCTTCCTGTTTTTGCTACCAAAGTGGATAACCACACATTTATCCACATTAAACTGCATCTGCCATGCATCAGCCCACTCCTGTCCAAGTCACCCTGCATTCTCATAGCATCCTCCTCACAGTTCACACTGCCACCCAGCTTTGTGAAATCTGCAAATTTGCTAATGTTACTTTGAATACCTTCATCTAAATCATTGATATATATTGTAAATAGCTGCAATCCCAACACCGAGCCTTGCGGTACCCCACTAGTCAATGCCTGCCATTCTGAAAGGAACCGGTTAATCCCTACTCTTTGTTTCCTGTCTGCCAACCAATTTTCTGTCCATGTCAGCAATCTACCCCCAATACCATGTGGCCTAATTTTGCCCACTAATCTCCTGTGTGGGACCTTATCAAATGCTTTCTGAAAGTCCAGGTACACTACATCCACTGGCTCTCCCTTGTCCATTTTCCTAGTTACACCCTCAAAAAATTCCAGAAGATTAGTCAACCATGATTTCCCCTTCTTAAATCCATGCTGACTCGGACCGATCCTGTTACTGCTATCCAAATGTGTCGCTATTTCATCTTTTATAATCGACTCTTACAAAATTCTCGACTCTTACAAAATACTTACAAAATTCTTAAAGGGTTGGACAGGCTAGATGCAGGAAGATTGTTCCCGATGTTGGGGAAATCCAGGACAAGAGGTCACAGTTTAAGGATAAGGGGGAAGTCTTTTAGGACCGAAATGAGAAAATCGTTTTTCACACAGAGAGTGGTGAATCTGTGGAATTCTCTGCCACAGAAGGTAGTTGAGGCCAGTTCGTTGGCCATATTTAAGAGGGAGTTGGATGTGGCCCTTGTGGCTGAAGGGATCAGGGGGTATGGAGAGAAGGCAGGTACGGGATACTGAGTTGGATGATCAGCCATGATTATATTGAATGGCGGTGCAGGCTCAAAGGGCCGAATGGCCTGCTCCTGCACCTAATTTCTATGTTTCTATGTTTCTATGACTCCAGCATCTTCCGCACCACCGATGTCAGGCCTACTGGTCTATGATTCCCTGTTTTCCCTCTCCCGCCTTTCTTAAAAAGTGATATAACATTAGCTACCCTCCAATGCACAGGAACTGATCCTGAATCTATAGAACATTGGAAAATTATCACCAATGCATCCATTTCTAGAGCCACTTCCTTAAGTACCCTGGGATACAGACCATCAAGCCCTAGGGATTTATCAGCCTTCAGTCCCATCAGTCAACCCAACACCATTTCCTGCCTAATGTGGATTTCCTTCAGTTCCTCCGTCGCCCCAGATCCTCTGGCCACTAGTATATCAGGAAGATTGTTTGCATCCGCCTTTGTGAAAATGGATCCAAAGTACCTGTTCAACTCATCTGCCATTTCCTTGTACCCCTTAATAAATTCACCTTTTTCAGTCTTCAAGGGTCCAACTTTAGTCTTAACTATTTTTTTTCTTCTTCACATACCTAAAGAGGCTTTTACTATCCTTCTTTATATTTTTGGCTAGCTTACCTTCGTACCTCATCTTTTCTCCCCGTATTGCCTTTTTAGTTATCTTCTTTGCTCTTTTTTTTTTGCACTCAACATTTATTAACAAGGCAAAGTACATATACAAACAAGATATACAAATCACATAGCATCTATCAGCATCACATCAAATCATCATGTTGTAGAAGCATCAGATTCACCGGCACCCAAGCAAGCTCATCAAATCGTGTCCTTAATCAATCTTGGCAGTTGTAGTAATACCGGTGTCCACATAATGTTGAAAGCATCAGTCCTTAACTGGAGTTTAGCTGTTATACTTTCCATCAAATATACACTTTTCAGTCTTTCCCTCCACTGTTGAACATTTGGTGGTTTTACATATCTCCATGACACTGTAATCATCTTCTATGCAATCAACAGCAACACCCCAAGCAAGTATTTCAGATATTTGGTATCTATCATTTCTGGAGTATCTCCTAGTGTGAAGCATGCCGGTTCCAGAGGTAAATCCACCCCCAAAATTAACTTAATCTCCGCCTGAATCTCTCTCCAATATTGATACAATTTGGGACAATCCCAAAAAATATGGGTATGATCACCAATCTTCCCGCATTGTCTCCAGCATAAATCTGAGGTGTTGCTGTATCTTACTAACATAAGAGGAGTCTTAAATACTCTCATTCTAGTTTTCCATTCAAACTCCCTCCAGGTGGGGCTGTTTGTTAACTTGTGATCCAAAAGACATGTCTTTTCCTACGTTTCATCAGTAATAATAATATTCATTTCCACTTCCCATTTCTGTTTTGTTTCTATAGTGTTTCCTTTTACATAATCTTGAAGTCCTTTAAATAAATGGGATATCAGATTCTTTTTTAATGCTCCCTCCATTATCAACGGGAAGATCTTTTCCAAATTAGAAGGTAATTTACATATCTGCTCCCAATCTACGTGTGTCTGCAGGTAATGCCGTATTTGGAGAAATCTAAAAAAGTCCGTCCCTGACAGTCCAAATTCTTTCTGAAGATGCTCATATCATTTCAAAACTCCCCCACAAAAAAGCCGATCCACAGTAGTGAGCCGTTTGTCTGCCCAATTTCTGAAACCATTGTCAATTTTGCTGGGTAAAAAATTCAGGAATAGCAGCTATCTTCAGTACTCCAGATATAGAATTGAAGAGATTTAGTTGCTTTCTTATAACCAGCCAAATTTTCATTGTGAATTAAATCCATTCATATCTGTTTTTAATTTCTTCCACTTTGCTTGACTTAGGAATGGGAGCCCTGCCAGGGCAGTACTGAGACATGAATTTTGCTCTATTCTCACCACCCCATTTCCTTATCATTTGTTATCCATGCTATCAGGGTCCTCAACTGTGCTGCCCAGTAATAGTATTTAATGTTGGGCAAATTTAGGCCCCCTTTTTTTGTTTTGGTAGTAACAGTGTCTTGAGTCTAACTCCAGGTGTCTTACTTTGCCACACAAATCTTGATAGCTCTTTATCCAACGCTTTAAATGCCACTCTAGGGACCCCTACCGGCAAAGATTGAAATAAGAAAAGCAGTCGGGGCAAAATATTCTACCAATTAGAGATAGAGGGAGAATCTCCCATCCGAGCATATCTGCCTTTATCCCCTTTAATAGCTTTCCATAGTTAGCTTCATACAATGTTGAAGTGGAGGGGGTGATGACAATGCCTAGGTATCTAAAACCCTCCCTAGACCAATGAAACCTGACCTGATCATTTAGTTGCGAAGGCCATACACCTGACAGCATAATTGCTTCCGATTTTGAATCATTTATTTTATAACCAAATACTACTCCATATTCCTTTAAAACTTGCATTAGGCAAGGCACTGAGGAACTAGGATTGCTCACATACGGCATGACATAATCGACAAAGAATGAAATTTTATATTCCACCCCCTATTATCTTTAATACCCTCTATATGATCCTCTTGCCTAATGGTTTCAGCGAGCGGCTCTGCACATAAATCAAAGAGCAGGGGACTCAAACTGTTCCCCTGTCTAACTCCCCGCTTCAATTTAAAAAACTGGGGCTCATGTTGTCGACCTCCCCGTGGTGAGCCCTGTCAACTGACTTCAGTCAGGCGAACGACAACAAACGGAGACAGCAGCAGCGCCGTAGCTTGGCGCCAACCCGAAGCATGCGCCCTTTTTAGGGCGGGCACCTACGGATGTCGAACCGGATGGCATCACCCTGCTGCGGACTTCTGTTGCCTCAAACGCAAGAAGAAGAAGAATTTAAAAAACTCAGATAACACCCATTCACCCTCACTCTTGACTTTGGATTTAAATATAGTGTTTTCACCCAATATATAAATTTTGTGGGGAAACCCATCTTATCTAATGTATGTTCAAGATAGACCCAGTCTACTCTGTCAAAAGCCTTTTGGGCATCTAACATGAGTAACATTGAAGTCTGATGCTTCATTTTTGCACATGCCATAATGTTAAGGACACACTAATATTATTGGCTCCATGTCTACCCGGCATGAACCCTGTTTGATCAGGATGTATCAGTTGTGTTATAATTTTTTGGATTCTCTTAGTTAATATAGCACTAACTATCTTTTGGTCATTACATAAGAGACTTATCGGTCTATAGCCTTTGCATCTAGTGGGATCTTTCCCTTCCTTATGAATAACAGAAATTATAGCCTCAGCCCATGATTTAGGTGGGTTACTTTCAGACAAGGCATAATTATAGACTCTGGCCAAAATCGGAGAGAGCTCGTTCTTATAACACTTATAAAACTCTCCCGGAATTCCATCCATCCCTGGGGACTTGTTGTTCTTTAATTTTTTTATTACTTCTTTTATTTCCTGCTCTTTTATTTGTGTTGTCATATTTATCGCTTCTTCTTGGGAAAGGGGGGGCATTTTTAATCCAGAAAAGAAAGTTCTAATCTTTTCTTCCTTATCTATGATTTCAGGAGAGTCGTATAGTTGTTCATAAAAGGATGCAAACGCTTCTGCAATTTCTCGTGATTGTGAAACTAAATTTCTATAGGTTGGGTGTGAAACTTTGGAAACTACTCGATTAGCTTGCTCTTTGCACACCTGAAATGCCAGAAGGCGACTAGCCCTGTTTCCCTTCTCATAGTAGTTTTGGTGTAAAAATCGCAGGGTTCCTTCTGCTTTGTATATTAAAAGCTCTTCTAATTCATGTCTTTTTTGTTTTAGTTCATTTAAAAGATTCTTATTTTTATTGTTATTTTTATGTTCTAATTCTAATACCTTTATTTTACTTTTCAGGTCAGATTGCTTCTTCAACCTGTTCTTTCTTACTCTTCTCGATATTTTGATCATTTTACCCCTTATTACTGCTTTCGCACCATCCCAAAGAGTGGATGGTGTTACTTCACTATTATCATTGTTGTCAAAATACTCTTCAATACATTTCCTAATTTCCTGGGTCAGTACAGTATCGGTCAGTAAAGAAATATTTGCTCTCCAGTATTTAAAGCACTTTTCCATTCCTAGCTCCAGGATGAGAGTTATGTGTGCATGGTCACTGATTGTTATTGAGCCGATATTACAATCTACAACTTTATGTATATATTGTTTGGGGACACAAAACATATCTATCCATGAGTAGCTCCCGTGCACGTTCTAAAATAAACTATAGTCCCTCCCCCTTGGGTTTTTATGTCTCTATGGGTCTATTAATCCTAACTCCCCTAGCATGTTATTTAGTGTTTTGGATTTTTTTGCTTGGTTGTGCACATCTGGTAATCTATCCAGCCTCCCATCGAGAACAGCATTAAAGTCTCCATTAAAGTAATATCATACCTTTGGCGTTTTCTGCAATTATATTTGCAATGTCTCTTCCATTGGTGCATAAATATTTATTATCAATACTTCCTTCCCACTTATTGTATCAGTTACCATTACGTATCTCCCCAGTGTGTCTTGGAGCACTTTCTCTACGGACAAAATTACAGTTCTATTGAAAAGGATGGCCACCCCTCTCCTTTTCCCATAGGAGGCGCTAAATAACTCACCCACCCACTCTCTTCTAAGCTTTTTGTGTTCAGTTTCCACCAAATGAGTTTCCTGTATCAATGCGACACAGCATCCTAGTTTTTTTTGAGTTGGCTCAGAATTTTTCTCCTCTTTATAGGGTGATTTAGATCGTGAACATTATAACTTACTATCTTTAAATTAGTCATTATCCATCGTTGTGTATTCCACTAGTTGCTTTATGTACCATTTTTGTTTCTTAATCTGGTTGGCATGTGAATGTCCGCTATACTCACAATATGCTTTACTGGACTGCGATACTGTGGTATTACTCCTTACATTAAAGAACATTTACAAAACAAACAAATCAGTGAACAATAAAACTTTGCACACAAGACAAGAAATTTAAAAAAAGGGTACTTCCTACCTAACTAACACATCTGGACACCCTGAACCAACTGGTGTGCCAGCTCCTCATAAAAAGGCGAAGAGATGTGACTAGGTCTCCCCTGGGTAGCCCACGTGTGTGGTTGCAACTAAAGTAAGGTTGCTCTAAATCCCACTTTGGGACTTCTAAGTTACAGTTATAAACAACAATAAATGGCAGGTATAACCCCCGCCCGAGAGAGCCCCCCTCAGCCCCTCTCTTAGATAGTGCATTTGAATCAAGTAGAAAAGTAGAATACAAAACCAGCCATTATATGTACTATTGAACATGGCATAGCTAGCCTTTTCAAAACAGAGCAAAATATATATACATATTATTTACATATTATTTATATTTACATATAATATTGTATTTACATATCATATTATTTATCTGCTTAGTTGTCTCAATAGTCTTTTGCTCTGGGACCCACATTTCTGTAGTTGTTTCAAACCTGTCTAAAGTCCTTCTCTTGTGATGCCCAGGATGGTGCGGAGATCATCCTCTGACAAAGTTGCCATTCCTCTCTGCCCCTTGGCTTTATTAGTGACCACTGACCAGTGGTCCCGCAGCAACTCTCTAATCAGCTCATCTCTGGACTCCGTTCTGATGTGGATCTCCATCTTCTCCAGTGTGGGTGCTGCCTCGATCAATGTCTTTAAGGCCTTAACTCTGGAATCTAGGAAGATCCTGAGCTGCGCTGGAATGGAGACTTGGCTCTGATATTTTTCTCCCACAGTTGCTTAATCACCTGTCGTACCTCCTTGCGTTTTCTCTGGACTTCTGGCGAGTAATCTTGGTCAAAATAAACTCTGTCCCCATCATATGTTATCTGTCGTTGCTTCCAAGCCTGTTGCAACACAACATCTTTTGTGTAATAGTCCAAAAATCTGACTATTATGGATCTTGGTGGGGCTTGCTCCGCTCTCGGTCTGTCTGCGAGGGACCTGTGTGCTCTCTCAATATGGATAGTTAAATCTTCTGGGAGTTCTAGGGAGTTCCCCAACAGTTCAGTTACAAACTGGAGCATGTCCTTTTTTCCTTTCCCTCCGTATATCCGCAGATTCTTACGCCTCACTCGATTTTCCAGGTCCAAGCATTTCTCCGCTAGCTTAGCCTCTCTATGTAGCAGGTACTTGATAAAACGTGTCGCATTCCCCTGTCTTCTGTTGAACTTACTCTGTCCTCCATTTCCTTCAATTTCCCCTCCATCTTTTCAATTCGAACCATTAAGTCCTTCATATTATCATCCACTCTCGCTAGTCTCTGTTTGGTGTGTTCTGAAGCTTCTTTATGTTCTTTTCTCAGCTCTCGCAGCTCGCAGAGAATTAGCGAGTCTTCCTTGTCGGGCTCACCATCATCATGCGGGGAGTCAGTCGGCCTCTGTCCTTCATTTTTTCCCTTTCCCCCCGCGCTCGGACGCTTTATGTCGGCCCATCATGTTCAGGCAGTTGCCTACACACCTATATCTGCGTATGCCTCGATATTTGTTTTATTTATGGCTGGTTTGAAGAGGGCCTCTCAGAGAGCAAGTCAACTACACAGCCCTCACTGTCATAGCGTCACCGGAAGTTTTGCTTCTGTTGCTCTTTAAACATTACCCAATCCTCTTGCTTCCTGCTCATCTTTGCTACGTTGTACTTCTCTTTTATTTTTATACTATCCCTGACGTCCCTTATCAGCCACGGTCACCCCTTACTCCCCTTGGAATCTTTCTTCTTCTTTGGAATGAACTGATCCTGCACCTTCTGTAGGTATTTCCCAGAAATACCTGCCATTGTTGTTCTACTGTCATCCCTGCTAGGGTATCTTTCCAGTCAATTTTGGCCAGCTCCTCCCTTATGGCTCCATAATCCCCTTTATTCAACTGTAACACTGACACCTCCGATTATATCTTGTAACATCCTTTAAATGTTTTGACAAGAGATGACAGATACAAATTTCATTTTCATGCAGCTGAAATGAAGGCCCAAAATAGCTTTTTAGGTTCAGAGCTCACTTGTGTTTCCATGTACCTGCCTAATTGTTTCTTAAATGCTGCAATTGTCCCAGCCTCAACTACCTCCTCTGGCACCTCGTTCCATACACCTACCATCCTTTGTGTGAAAAAGGTCCCCCTCAGATTCCTATTAAATATTTCCCCCTTCACCTTAAACCAATGTCCTCTGGTTCTTGAATCCCCTACTGTGGCCAAGAGACTCTGTGTGTCGGCCTGATCTATTCTTCTCATGATTTTATACACCTCAATAAAGATCACCCCTCAACCTCCTGTGCTCCAAGGAATAGAGTCCCTGTCTGCTCAACCTCTCCCTATAGCTCAGACCCTCGAGTCCTGGCAACATCCTTGTTAATGTGCGTATGACTGTTTCTTCAAATATACTTTATGGTCTGCAGTCTGACTGTATTGTTTCCAGGGAATTACAAAAAACAACTTCTCCTGCTAATGATAAGTTCAGAAATATTTTGCATCCAGCAACTCTTCCATGAAAATTGATGATGTGGTGTAAATGGGTTAAGATACATGAATGTAAAAATAATAAACTGTGCATGGAAGAAACAAAGAAACAAAGCGCGGGGGGAAAGGGAAAAAATGAAGGACAGAGGCCGACTGACTCCCCGCATGATGATGGTGAGTCCGACAAGGAAGACTCGCTAATTCTCTGCGAGCTGCGAGAGCTGAGAAAAGAACATAAAGAAGCTTCAGAACACACCAAACAGAGACTAGCGAGAGTGGATGATAATATGAAGGACTTAATGGTTCGATCACAATGAGAGAAGTTTGCATTGATTAATTGTCTTATGCATGATTCCTTTACATTATAAAAAGGTATCTGGGTGAACAACCTGCCAAGAAACTGTGTTTAAATTTAATAAACCTGCACAGAAGGGGAGCAACTCCTTAATTTGATCACTGGAGTGAGCTGTGAGCAGAAGTGAATTTTTAAACATAGAAACATAGAAAATAGGTGCAGAAGGCCATTCGAGCCAGCACTGCCTCTCATTGTGATCATGGCTGATCATCCACAATCAGTAACCCATGCCAGCCTTCTCCCCATACTCCTAGATCCTGCTAGCCCCAAGAGTTCTATCTAACTTTCTTTTAAATTTATCCAGTGAATTGGCCTCCACTGCCTTCTGTGGCAGAGAATTCCACAAATTCACAACTCTCTGGGTGAAAATGTTTTTTCTCATCTCAGTTTAAAATGGCCTCCCCTTTATTCTTAGTGCCCCTGGTTCTGGACTCCCCCAACATTTGGAACACTTTTCCTGCTTGTCCAGTCCTTTTATAATTTTATGTTTCCATAAGATCCCCTCTCATCCTTCAAAATTCCAGTGACTACAAGCCCAGTCTTTCCAATCTTTCCTCATCCGACAGTCCTGCTATCCCGGGGATTAACCCCGTGAACCTACGCTGCACTGCCTCAATAGCAAGGATGTCCTTCCTCAAATTAGGAGACCAAAATTGTACACAATACTCCAGATGTGGTCTCACCAGGGCCCTGCACAGCTGCAGGACCTATACTCAAATCCTCTTGTTATGAAGCCCAACATGCCATTAGTTTTCTTCACTGCCTGCTGTACCTGCATGTTTACTTTCAGTGACTGGTGTACAAGGACACCCAGGTCTCGTTGCACTTCCGTTTTTGCTAATCTGACACCATTGAGATAATAATCTGCCTCCTTGTTCTTGCCTCACATTTACCTACATTATACTGCATCTGCCATGCATCTGCCCACGCACTCAACCTGTCCAAGTCACCCTGCAACTTCCTAGCATTCACAGTCCACATTGCCACCCAACATTGTGTCATGTACAAATTTGCTAGTGTTACTCTTAATTCCATCATCTAAATCATTAATATATATTGTAAATAGTTGCGGCCCCAGCACCGAGCCTTACAGCACTCCACTCGCCACTGCCTGCCATTCTGACAGGGACCCGTTTATTCCTGCTCTTTGTTTCCTGTCTTCCAGATCTAATTGAATGGGAGACTCAGTTACATTTAATAGTTAACAGAGTATTCGACAACAAAGGCTGCAGTAATGCATGGCTCAATGGCAACTCCATGACTCTAAATGAGAAAGCAGGTGGCAAGGGAATGAGATCTGGTCTCCTTAAATACCAAAGGAAAAACCCAGTTGTAGAGCCGGTGGATGTGGACAAATTCCTAAATACATATTTGTCATCTGTGTTCACCAAGAACGACATTGGGGCCCTGATTTGTCCTGATCTTTTCTCGCCTCCAGCTCTTCCCCAGTCTCCCCCCCTCTTCCCCACACTTTCAGGCTGAAGAAGGGTCCTAACCCAAAACGTCACCTACTCCAGCTCTTTGTGTCTATCTTTATGATATGGAAGATATTGAGTTCAGGCAAGGATACATTGATTGTCTGGAATATGTTGGTATTAAAAAGTAACGTGTTCAGAATTTAGATGTTGTGAAACACATGAAAGTGAACAAGAAACATATGAATATGAATGAGTCTGAAGAGATTTTACGCAAAATGTTAAGGGAAATAGAAAGGGGATTGCTGGGACCCATCAGAAATTTCTGTATCTTTGTTAGCCACAGGCAAAATACCAGAAGATCGGAGGGTGGCTAATATTGTTCCTTTATTTAAGAACATCAACAAGGATAAGCCAGGTAGTTGAGGCCAGTGGCATGCCAGTGGTAGGGAAATTGTTGGAAAGCACTCTGAAAGACTATTTATGTTCATTTGGAAAGCAGGGATTAGGGATAGTAAGCATGGGTTTGTGGAGGGGAAATTTTTCTCTTTGGTTTGAATGAATTTCTAGGGGAAGCAACCAAGGAAATTGATTAATACGGGATGTTACATGTTGCCCATATAGACTTTAGTAAAGCTAGTCCAGAAAGTTAAGGCTCATGGAACCAAAGGTACATTTAATACAAATTGGTATGTTTGTTGATAAATTAGAGGCACCAGTGCAATGGAGAGGCTCAGCCGATAAACAGTTTGATTTCAACACAATTAATTATTTGTATCATCAGTTGCAATTTCTTTACAAGTTTAGAATTATTATCCATGGTACTGCACACTGGCACAGATGGTAGAGCAGCTGCCTCACAGCTCCAGCACGCAGGTTTAATCCTGACCTCTGGTGGTGTCTGTGTGGATTTTGCAATTTCTCCCTGTGACTCAATGTGTTTTCCCAGAAGCTCTGGTTTGCTCACACATTGCAAAGATAAACATGTTGGGAAGTTGACTGACCCATTTGTAAATGAATGGCAGAATCTGGAAGATGTTGATGGGAATGTGGGAATAGGTGTGAGGGGAATTAATCGGGGAATGGGATTAATCTGTGAGCCATTGTAGACTTGATGACCTGAAAGAGCTTTCACTTATGACATTAACAAATATAATAAGGGTTATCTTTTCTTCAATTAACAGTAAAGCTTGTTGTAAAAATGATAACTATCTTATTGTTAAGTTCATCATATGATAATTCAATATATAGAGCAAGTGAAATAGAACAAGGCATGACTGTCTTTCATTTATTTTGTGCTAGCTTTGCTGTTGAATAGGTCATGTGGGATTACGTGAGGGTGCAGTTAGTTTGGAATTTTTGAACACAGTTTGGAATGATGTGGAAATTTGGGGTACATATTGGAGCGATATAGGATTTTAGAACACTGTTTTGCACTGTGATCCATTTTGGAGCAAATATTAGTGCAGTTTGGAACCATGTATCACAGTGTATGAGTACCTTTAGGATCAGTGTGAGATATGGAAGCATAGGTTGGAACAGAACACATTCTGGAACCATATAGAAGTCCGGAGCATAAAATGCAGGATTTCAGGGCAGTCTGGGCAGGGCGTGGGACAATGCTATGTTTATTTATTTTGCAACCTCCTCCCATGCCTGGAGATGACTTGCTTCTGATCCAGATCTTTTGTTTCTGAGGTGGCTACTGACATCAATGTGGACTCAGACTCTTTCACAAATGGTAGAGGAAGTTCCTGATGTGTCGAGTGGAAAGGCAGTTTGTGAGATGATATATCCTTCTGCTATTTATGTCAAATGTCTAGAGTGTTCAATTGTTACATGAAACAAGAACAGAGCACTAAAATGTTTTCTTGCTGCATATTTACAGGCATATTAACGCAAAAACACGACAAATAAATTTGTATAAAATAAATTATCGGTAATGCTAGGTAACCAGACTGTAATAATGAAAACCAAATTATGTAGTGCAATCAAAAGAAAGTACATAGTAGATTGTTGCTAAGTTACAGTTGTAGTTAGAGTTTAGTTTAGTTTAGATTTACGGAGTGGAATCAGGCACTTCAGCCCACCGAGTCCACGTCGACCAACAATCACTGATACACTAGTTCTATCCTACACACTAGGGATAATTTAGTGTTGGTGATGTGAGCCATAAGGTGATGCATGTGTCCAATATAAATCCAGATGCCAATGGTTAGAAAATCGTGTGAAAAGGGGAGCTGAGTGCGCAAGCGACCCCCTACCAGTACATAACCTCTACATCATCAAGACTCCTTTATTGCCCCCTCATGGCAACGCATGGTAACTGGGACCATCTTTTGTCCTGCGCGAAACTGCATGGGTATCTTGGAGGAACTTTGGCTGCCAGACATTCAACTTATAGCCCCACCAGTGTGGACACACCCTGGCGTCCATCAACCAGGTCCCAGCTATGAATTAAAATAGTTACCCACAGATTGTGGGTAAGGCTCAGGAGAGCCAAAGTCGCTGGAGCTGGAGTCCCTATGGTCAGCTGATCACTTCTGCATTAAGCTTCCGTTAACTCCTGCAACCAATTGTACCCTTATTGTACCCTTTTGTACCCTTATTGTACAAAGCATTGGTAAGACCAATTCTGGAGTATGGTGTACAATTTTGGTCGCCTAATTATAGGAAGGATGTCAACAAAATAGAGAGAGTACAGAGGAGATTTACTAGAATGTTGCCAGGGTTCCAGCAACTATGTTACAGCGAAAGGTTGAACAAGTTAGGTCTTTATTCTTTGGAGCGCAGAAGGTTAAGGGGGGACTTGATTGAGGTCTTTAAAATGATGAAAGGGATAGACAGAGTTGACGTGGATAAGCTTTTCCCATTGAGGGTAGGGAAGATTCAAACAAGAGGGCATGACATGCAAATTAAGGGACGGAAGTTTAGGGGTAACGTGAGGGGGAACTTCTTTACTCAGAGGGTGGTGGCTGTGTGGAATGAGCTTCCAGCAGAAGTGGTGGAGGCAGGATCGATTTTAACATTTAAAAGTAAAGTGGATAGGTATATGGACGTGAAGGGAATGGAGGGGTATGGTCTGAGTGCAGGTAGATGGGACTAGGGGAAAACAAATGGCCGGCACGGACTGGAAGGGCCGAGAGGGCCTGTTTCCATGCTGTAATTGTTATATGGTTATATTGTTATATGGTTAAGTAGGGTCCAGAAGTAGCGGCCTTGCTGTTCCTCTGGAATCAGTCTATTAGGTTGCGAGGATGTTGGACAAGTCTGTGTTCCCAATTATTTGCCCAGACCTGCAGCCAAACAAAATGGAGAAGACACTTCATCCTTGCTGATCACAGTGAAGGAAAAAACTTCACAGGAGATAGCAGTTAGAGGTTATAGGTCTACCTCCATTGGCGTAGAGCATGGGCGCCATGGGGCTACCTCCAATGGAGGGAAGGATCATCGCCCACCTCCTGGTCAGTTATTGCCCACCTCAAGCTGGGCAGCCCCCAGTCAATAAGGTACTGACCCGTCAACGTTTGCCTTCATCTAAGGGTGCATGGGGATTAGGGATGTTTCCTTCCTGACAAGCAGATGTCAACTAGGTACCCATAAAACAAAAGAAAGAAACAACAAAACTCTCCAGCTTGGCAGATGGAATGTTAGCACTATGTGTTCCAGCAACAAACGAGAATTTCCAGTCATATCTGGCTGTCGGAAGCCAGCTATTATCGATCACAAGCTTCGCAGACTCGGCATCGATATTGCTGCAATCCAAGAAGTCAGACTTCCTGACACGGAATCTATGCACGAGACCAACTACACTTTGTACTCGCATGATAAGAGCAATGATGTTCACAGGGAACACGGTGAAGGCTTTGCTGATTCCAACAGACTATTGCAGTCATTGGAGATCCCTACAGTAAAATCTGAGTGCCTCAAATCTCTCCACATAAAAAGGATTCATTAATATCATTAGTGCATATGTACCAGCCGAAGACAAGGACCAATTATATGACACTCTACACGCATCTATGATGCAGCATCACTTGCCTTTGGAAAGAAAAACATAATACCGACTGGTTCGAGGCTTACTTAGATGATTTCTTACCCATCATTGAAGCTAAATGCTCTGTGCACCTCGCACATGATGTACAACTGAACCCCAACACACCGAAAGCTTGCAATAGCAGCCGCACAAAGAGCAGCAAGGCATTATGTAAACAGGTACTGGAGTGAATTGTGCAAAGAAATCCAAGCTGCAAGTGACAGTGGAAACCCTTATATCATGTACAAGGGTATAAACCGAGCAATCGGCCCAACTATTTCCAAAATTGCTAATTGTTTTGCTGCAGACGACATCATCATCACTGACAAAAGGAAGCAGATGGAACGCTGGGCGAATACTGCTCTCAGCTATTTTCATATGCGGTTGACATCTCCACCACAGCTTTTGATGCTCTCCCTCAGGTGCCAGTGATGAGTGAGATCACCCCTGCATGAATTGGATAAACCCATTAATCACCTGGCAGCCAGGAAGTCTCCTGGACATGATGAGATATCTGCTGATGGAAAATGTCAACTCTTGCCATACCTGCACTCCCTCATCCTGCTCTGCTTGAGAGAGGTTGGTGTCGCTCAAGACATGTGCAACGGCAACATTGTCACACTGTATAAGAACAAGGGAGATCACAGCGATTGCAACAACTACAGGGGCATCTCGCTTCTGAGTGTTAAGGGCCTGTCCCACTTACGCAATTTTTTTGGCAGGTCGCCGAAAATGTTCAAGATATTGAAAATCCAGCGGCAACCAGAAAAAGGTATGACTCTTTGGGCGACTACTCACGACCATACAGGCGTCACCCTGACATGTCCAGGCTAACCAAGCGGGCATAGGAAGTTTACAATCAAACAAAGATATCTGTCTATAAAGCGTGTTATTGTACAGCAGTGAAGCTTGAACAACTTACCTACATCAAGAAGGAAACTTGACTAATTTTCAATTCCGCTGTCTTCATTGCATCCTCAGAGTCTTCTGGCAGAACAAAATGACAAATTAATTTGTCCTCTCCCTGACCAACATGCTTAGCATCCCTGCGATCTTCAAGAAGAAGCATCTCTGCTGGCGTGGATATGTACTCAAGATAGAAAATGGATGCATCCCCAACGTTGTGCAATATGAGGAAGTTGGCAATGCGCAGAGACCAAGAGGAAGACCAAAGCTTTGTTACAAAGATTTGGATAAAAGTGATATGATAAATTTTAACATTGGCACTGACAACTGTGGCTGCTGCAGACCAGGGGAGTTGGGGAAAGGACCTCCAGGCGGGTATGAAGCACCTCAACAGCATGTAGTTTAAGACTCTGGAGGTCAGGCACCGACGCCACAAAATGCAACAACATCTCAATCCAGTTGGGGACAGTTTACAGAAGCCAATTAACCTACAAATCTGCACATCTTTGGAATGTAGGAGGAAACTGGAGCACCCGGAGAAAACCCATGCAGTCACTGGAAGAACATCAAAATTCTGTACAGAGCACCCGTATGACAGCACCTGTATTCAGAATTAAACCCAAGGCACCAGCTCTACTGCTGTGCTTCTGTACTGCCCATAAATGAATTGTGCAATGTGGTTCAAGAAACAAATGGTTGATGGGAACAAGCTGTTCTTGAACATGAAGGTCATGGTTCTCGGGGTCCTGTACCTTCTCCCAATGAGGGTAATGAGATAAGCATGGCCAAAGCGGTCTGGGACATTTATGATAAAAGCTGCTGTTTCAAGCACTGATTCCTGTAGACCCCCATCAATGTTTTTTTTTAATTTAAAAATAGTTTTATTTATTAGAGGTACAGTAAATTACATCAGTGTACATCCCGTATATATTATTACAATCATTGTACCCCTTAATTTTTTAAGGCTTTTAGAGAAAAAGAATAGAAACCGAGAAAGCAGAGAAAGTGAAAAAGAGTTGTTAAAGTGAAGAAGCGTGCCAAAGGAAAAGAAAAAAGAGCCCTTGGTCAAAGAGTTAGAGAAAGGAGATTAAGAGATAGACCCTAGGAGAAAAAAAAAGAGAGATAAGAAAAAAGGAAAAGCCAGTCAATGGTGGGGAGGTTAATGCACATGATAGATCGGAAAATGTTCACCATTTTGTGTATCCTCCTTAGTTCCTGGGCATTCGAGTTACATAACCAGGCCGTGCTGCAACCAGCCAGTATGCTTCCTACACTGCACCTGAGGAAGTTCGATAGTGTAATTGGCAACATGCTGAATCGTCCAGGTGATGTAGTGGCATTAGGATTTCAGAGCACAGAATGGAGCAGGATGTCATATAAAAACACTGGAGAAGTGTGGGATTTTAAAATTGAGTTCACAGCAGGAAGTAATAGAACACCACAGGTTGAAGCAGAGTTCCATGCTGCATGGGTATTTGAATGCAGTTTGCAGTTGTGAGATTTTGAGCATATTTTAGAGCTGTATGGGGTTTTGGACCGCTGTTTCAAGCAGCATGGGTTTGCAAAGTACAGTTTGAAATCATGTGGGATTTTTACGTCAAATTTGTGTGGGAGGTTTTGGCAGTTTTAAACTATGTGGGATTTGAGAGCTCAATTTGCAGCCCTGGTGGATTTTGAAATTTATTCTGTAGAAGTGTTGGACTTCAGAGCACAGCTTGCTACACCATGGGTCTATTTCATTTCTTTCCACAATTTTTATGTGTGGAGTCTGACATGCACCCAATCCCACTTCTGAGGTCAATGTGCGAACTGCAGACTCTTACACAAATGATACAGTGGGTGCCTGGCACATTGCTTCCACACCTCAACATTTTTTTTTCCTGAAATAAAATCCCAAATTTCATGGAATTTGATGGTATTTCCTGAAATTTTCAAAAATACTTCCTGCGTGCTATTTCTTTCATAGAAACATAGAAACATAGAAATTAGGTGCAGGAGTAGGCCATTCAGCCCTTCGAGCCTGCACCGCCATTCAATATGATCATGGCTGATCATCCAACTCAGTATCCCGTACCTGCCTTCTCTCCATACCCTCTGATCCCCTTAGCCACAAGGGCCACATCCAACTCACTCTTAAATATAGCCAATGAACTGGCCTCAACTACCCTCTGTGGCAGAGAGTTCCAGAGACTCACCACTCTCTGTGTGAAAAAAGTCTTTCTCATCTCGGTCTTAAAGGATTTCCCCTTATCCTTAAGCTGTGACCCCTTGTCCTGGACTTCCCCAACATCGGGAAAACAATCTTCCTGCATCTAGCCTGTCCAACCCCTTAAGAATTTTGTAAGTTTCTATAAGATCCCCTCTTAATCTCCTAAATTCCAGAGAGTATAAACCGAGTCTATCCAGTCTTTCTTCATAAGACAGTCCTGACATCCCAGGAATCAGTCTGGTGAACCTTCTCTGCACTCCCTCTATGGCAATAATGTCCTTCCTCAGATTTGGAGACCAAAACTGCACGCAATACTCCAGGTGTGGTCTCACCAAGACCCTGTACAACTGAAGTAGAACCTCCCTGCTCCTGTACTCAAATCCTTTTGCTATGAAAGCTAACATACCATTCGCTTTTTTCACTGCCTGCTGCACCTGCATGCCTACTTTCAATGACTGGTGTACCATGACACCCAGGTCTCGCTGCATCTCCCCTTTTCCTAATCGGCCACCATTTAAATAATAGTCTGCTTTCCTGTTTTTGCCCAAAGTGGATAACCTCACATTTTCCACATTATACTGCATCTGCCAAACATTTGCCCACTCACCCAGCCTATCCAAGTCACCTTGCAGTCTCCTAGCATCCTCCTCACAGCGAACACTGCCCCCCAGCTTAGTGTCATCCGCAAACTTGGAGATATTGCCTTCAATTCCCTCATCCAGATCATTAATATATATTGTAAATAGCTGGGTCCCAGCACTGAGCCCTGCGGTACCCACTAGTTACTGCCTGCCATTGTGAAAAGGACCCGTTTACTCCTACTCTTTGCCGGCACTCGCGGGCACTCGTTAACTACACAAAGAAGAACAAGGCAAAACAGATCTAGGTAACTACACCATATCTGCCTGCTTCTGTTACTCACTTGTACAGTGTTATGCAAGGCATTATACACTGTGCACAAATATGATATAGCCTAGTCTGCATGGTATGCATATTGTGTGTTCACTGCAGTGTGTGCTTGGAACACAGTGTCACAAAGAACTCAATACAAGGATCACTGACTATGTTCTATTCAGTCTCTTCAGTATATGGTTCAGCCACTATGCAACATGCAACTACTGTACAGTACATGTACAGAGAAATTAACTTTGGATTGTATGAAAGATGAACTGAAAAAATAATACATTTCATAACTTAACAATTTACTTGCAGCTCAGCCATGAATTTCCTGTGAAGTTCAGCTGCCTCTGTATTATCTGCGTTAACCTGCATCCTGGCATGTAGTTTGAGTATGTCAATAGACAATATACAATAGGTGCATGTGTAGGTCATTCACCCTTCGAGCCAGCACCGCTATTGTCTATGTCCTTGCAAGGATCCAACTGTGCAGCTTGCCGTTGTCTTTTCTTCTGAAATGTTAGTTTTGTTAACAGCAGTCCAAGCAGGCTCTCTTGTTTTAGATTTATCCACTGACAACAGGATCATCCTTTATCAATTTAAGTTGGCTGAAAACCCTTTCAACAGCAGCATTTGAGAAAGGAAATGACTGATTATTTTGCTCAAATTTGGATGGACTTGGTTTCCACAGGCATCTTTCTGTGTGAATACTCCTCCACAATACTTCTGTACTGAAAAACTGCCATTCAAAGTGGGGTGCATGGAGTGTGCATTCCATTCAGTGTCAACATCTTGAACTGATGCAACCTCCTTCAGGTATGGCAGTTTTTGGTACAATGGTGCCAAGGATGGTATAGTCAGATTGTATGCTACTGCTGGGTCTAGACATCTCAAGAAATCCAGTTCCTGAAGATTGCTGAATCTGTGCTGGATGTGTTTCACACATTCCATGAGAAACTGCTTGCAGTGATTCTGGAACAATGTAATGTCATGGTGGTCTGCCCCAACGTTGTCACTAATAGTTTGAATTGTGCTTGAGGCCTTTACCCTAGTGTACATTTTACATAGTGGTATGTTCTTTATCATTCGCATTGAGTTTTACGGGCTCACACATTCGGACATATGACAGCTCCACAAAATCTGATGAAAGACCCACGAACAACTGTGAAACCATGTTTCGGAACATACAGAAGAGGAACCTCACTCTGGAAGAGTTTATTAAATGAAGTGAGTCTGCCAAGGTTATATGGCATAAACTCAAGGTATACCAATGTGACCATATTGGTCAGGCTATTCAGGATTGAGTCATTTGTATGTGTAGGGTCGTCAATTGCAACTCCTTGGAAATAGAGTTTTAGAGCTTCATACTGTTCTAGTATTCGGTCTATGCACCTTTTCATTGAAAGCCACCTGGTTTGCTGATCTGAGCATATTATGATTGTCTATGTCAAGGAAATCCTGGAATTATCTGAAAGCATCACACCTCTGTGAGGACATGTGGAAATGAGAGTAAAAGTTCCTGCACAAGTCTTCCAGTAACTTAGGTAGCTTCAACAAACCACGAGATGCACACAACACAGATGAATTAAATGACAAGAGCATTTGATTGGAATGATCCAGGGGTGATGTTTACAATGCAGCTGAGAAACTGAATGATGGACTCCAAACATAACATTGCAAATGTCAGCACAAAATCCAATGACATACTCCATTGGAATATGTTTTTTCCTGCAAACATTGAATAACTGCATTGTAGATGGTATCTGCCTTTCCATTTGGTAGATCAATGAGATCAATAAATACAGTATTCATTTTGAAGCTTTCTGCATCAAAGTATGTCCCAATTACAGCCATTTGAGTCTTTGTTGACTTATCCGTTGTCTCTTCGATGGTTAATGAAAATTTGTGACCTTTCATTTGCTCAACTCCCTCTTTCATGTTATGAAAGCCTAGCACCTGTCTGATTGTGCTGGTTGCTTTCTGTTTACCTAAAGTAACATGCTTGAGAGTTTCATCAGAGGGAAATAAACTCCTCAGCAGTGCAAGCAGATCTTCTGAGAGAGATATTGGAAGATTGTTTTCAACCAAGAAACTATACATCTTTATTTCCATTTTAGAAACTGAACTTGACTTCCGGTGGCGCTGTGCAGGGCTAGAGACCAGCGCCTGCTAGCTCCAAGCAAAATCGGCGAAAAAACGGGGACAAAAACGGACCTACCTGCTGTTACTGCACTGGCTGCCTGCAACGCGTGAGTGACGTCATCAGGCGTGTGACTCCAGTATGTCTCTGCAACATACCCCCCCCCTCCCCCCAAGCTAACGAAACAGACAGCCAAGCCAAAACAGGCACCAGAAGATGTAGGCCCGACTGAAGCCTAAAAAATCTGAGATAGAAGATCTTCGGAATTTTCAGTCTCAGGAAATAAAAATGGCGGGGGGGCAGATAAGGGGTTGTTGTGGTGGGGGAGTTGTGGGGTTTTAAACTGAAGAATTTCAATGAAAAGTTGAATTTTAAAGAAGAACTTCAAACTTTTAAGGAAGAGTTTAAGGAGGAAATAAAGGAAGAAATCAACTCCACCGTCCTTGAACTATTTGAAACATGGAAGAAGGAAACGGAAGAAAAGCTGAAACAACAGTTTGCGGAGATGGATGTCAAAATCAACTCGATTGAGTCCAGCTTTAATGACAGGTTGGATCCCATTGAGAAAGCACTGAACCAACAGAATATAGCAATAACCCATTTAGAGGAGATTGCTTCAACAAGTGCTGATACGACAAAACAGCTTATCAGAGAAAACCAACGCCTATCAGAATTACTGAGTAAAATAACTGAAACATGCACTGAACTGGAAGGACGTCAGAGGCGTCAGAATTTAAGAATCGTCGGCATTCAAGAAGGAAGAGAGGGGAATTGAGACCCTCGCGAAATCGCTTCAGACTTATTGCAAAAAGTCTTAAATCTGGATCAAAAACTTCTGCTAGGTCGAGCACATAAAGTGATGAGACGCCGCTCACGGGCAGATGCCCCACCAAGACAAATGATAGTGAAGGTGCAATACGACCATGTACTGGAGGAGATGATGGAAAATATTGTTCGTACCAGGAATCTCATATACGATGGAGATAAGATTAATATCTACCGAAATTATCTTGTGGAGGTCTCCAGGCAGAGAGCGATGTTTAAAGAGACAAGAAGAATACTTAAGGATGTGAAAAATCTGAAGTATGGCTTGATGTACCCGGCTACATTAAGAGTTGTCTACAAGCAGAAGGAACACATCTTTACCAGCCCTAAGGATGCATTGGAGTTCACCCAGAATATTGAGAGTGTGCCCGACGACTGAACATTAATTACAAAATACCTGATGTCAACGAACAATGTGACTTTGTAAAGATCAGTTGGAACTTAAGCTGTTATACTTAAGGACAATTGAAATTGGATAAGGATTGCTGAATAAGGCTTTCCCTATGGACATCTCACACTCATATTTACTATAACATCAATAACTGATAAATACTAATCATAATTGCTCGGTACTACTAATTATTAATTACTAACGGTTACTAATTACTTATAATTGAAGTACTTAGAATTAGTTAAAATGGCAATTATAAGTACGGTTGGATTTAAAGCTTGATTTCACTTTTTTTTTTCCTTCTTCTGTTCTCTCTTCTTGATATAGATGAGATTTATACTGTATGTTGATAATAATTACCTTTTTAATTTTTTTATTTTTTTTTGTTGTACTTTTTACTAATGGATTATGAATACTTTGGAACTTAAAATGTTTTCCACCCCCGCGATAAAATATAGTTATGGAAATTTCATCTGAAAGAGAGCCATGGAGCTAGTTAAGCTTTTTTATTTTTCAAAGGCTACGGAAGTCTATAGATGGCTAGCCATGTTAGTATGGCTTTCACTAACTGCACTACTTATAGATGTAGTTTTTTCTCTCTTTTTTCACTTTACTAACCACTTTATCGATCACTTTTTTAAAAATATAATACTTTATTATTATAATTTTAAGTTTGAATGAAATCATAAGTTTCATCAAAGGAGATATGTACGCGAGAAAGACCACCAAGATTTAAAATTAATCTATCTGATGTTCGGGTGTAATGTCCGGCTTGTTGAGCTGAACCATCTGCTCTTTTATAGACCACCCTAAACAAATGATGCAAAATTTGAATATGAAGATTGGGGGTGAAGGAATAACATTTTGTAGTTGGAATGTTAAGGGTATTAATGAACCAATCAAGAGAGGTAAAGTATTAGCACATCTAAAAGCACTTAAAACAGATATAATATTCCTTCAGGAAACTCACCTTCAAAAGAATGCAGAGCATAGATTTAAAGCTAAATGGATTGATAAAGCGTATCACTCCTCATTTACGCATAAATCCAGAGGTGTTGCAATACTAATCCGTAAATGGATACCTTTTAAACACATATCAACTATAACGGATAGTGATGGTAGATATATTGTATTAATAGGTGAATTATATACACAAAAAGTGACTCTTATTAATGTTTATGGACCAAATTTTGATAGTCCCTTATTTTTTAAGAACATATTTAATACAATTCCGGAATTAATACAACACAATGTAATAATCGGAGGAGACTTAAATTGTACATTAGATCCCTATTTAGACAGATCATCAAGACAACGGAAAATAAAATCGCAATCAAGTGATTTATTAAATGCATGTATAGATACTAGTAACATTAAGGATGTCTGGAGAATAGAAAACCCAACCGGACGAGAATATTCATTTTATTCATCGGTACATAAAACATATTCAAGAATAGATTTTTTTTTTGGTGGATTCCAAGCTTATTCCATTTACTTACAACTCGAAATATCACAATATTATAATCTTGGACCATGCTCCCCTAACATTTATGATTAAATTAAATGGAAGGATGGAGAAACAGTCACAATGGAGACTTAACCCACAAAATTTAAAGGAAAAAGTATGTCAGGAATATCTTACTAAACAGATTAATAGGTTCTTTGAAACCAATGATAACCCTGAAATGTCTGCTTCCCTACTTTGGGAAACATTTAAAGCATTTACTCGAGGAGCAATGATCTCCTCCCTAGCATTTCACAATAAAGAGAATCAGGTTAAACAACAAGCATCGGAAAGGGAAATAAGACAATTAGACATAGAAAATGCGGTTGCACCAACTATGATAAGACACAATAAAATTGCAGCATTGAGACTTCCGGTGATGCCATGACAGTGAAGGCTGTGTAATCAGCCTGCTCGCCGGCAGGCCCTCTTCAAACCAGCCATAAGAAAGATAAATACTGTGATTTACGAGGAGAAAGGAGTGCTAACGGCTGTCTGAACATGATGGGTCGACATAAAGTGTCTGAGCGAGGAGGAAAAGGAAAGAATGAAGGTCAGAAACTAACAGCCTCCCCGCAAGACGCAGAGTCTGATAAGGAAAGCCCGTTAATTCTCTCCGAGTTGAGAGAGTTGAGAAAAGAACACAAAAAAGCCTCAGAAGATACCAAACAGAGATTACCGAGAGTGGAGGATAAAATAAAGGATTTAACAGCTCAAATGGAAAAGCTGGAAGGAAAATTGAAGGAAATGGAGGTCAGAGTAAGTTCAACAGAAGATAAGGAAATGAGACACGACAGAGTGATTAACCACCTGTTACAGAGAGAAGCTAAATTAACAGAGAAATGTCTGGACCTGGAAAATCGAGCGAGACGTAAAAATGTGCGGATATATGGAGTCACAGAGGGAAAGGGAAAAAAGGACATGTTCCAGTTTGTAAATTAACTGTTGAGGAATTCCCTAGGACTCCCGGAAGATTTAACTATAAATATAGAGAGAGCACATAGGTCCCTCGCAGCTAGACCGAGTGCAGAGCTAGCCCCACCAAGATCTATAATAGTCTGACTTTTAGACTATTACACGAAAGATCTCGTGTTGCAACAGGCTTGGAAGCAGCGTAAGATAATATATGATGGGGACAGAATGTATTTTGATCAAGACTACGCGCCAGAAGTCCAGAGAAAGCGTAAGGAGGTACAACAGGTGATTAAGCAACTACGGGAGAAAAATATTAAAGCCAAGTCTCCATTCCCGGCACCTCAAGATCTTCCTAGATTCTGGAGTTAAATCCTTCAGGACATTGACTGAGGCAATACCTACACTGGAGAAGATGGGGATTTACATCAGATCGAAGTCCAGAGATGTGTTGAATAGAGAACTGCTGTGAGACCACTGGTCAGGTGGAAGAATAAAGCAGGCGGCCAGTGAGGATTGGCAAATCTGTCAGAGGAAGATCTTTGCACCATACTGGATATCATAGGAGATGGACTATACACAGGTTTGAAATAAGCATAGAAACGTGCGTCATATGTGCAAATGGTAAAATGTCTGAAAAAGACCATTGAGTTAATGAAGTGGACAATTAACATCTATACAATCAGATAATAGTATAAGATGAGACAATATGTAAATAGTTTGTCCATATACTCTCTGATTCTGTTTTGTTTTCTGGACGAAGGGTAATTATGCCATGTTTTACAGCACATATACGCTGGTTTTGTAATGTATTATATTTTCTAATTGATTTAAATGTACTATCAAAGAGAGGGATTGAGGGGGGCTCTCTCGGGTGGGGGGGGGGGGGGGGGGAGATACCTGCCATTTATTTTTGTTTATAATTGTAATTTAAAAGTCCCAAAGTGGGATTTAGAGCAACCTTACTGTAGTTGCAACCGCACATAAGTGGGCTACCCAGGAGAGACTTGGTCACATCTCTTCGCCTTTTTACGAGGAGCTGGTACATCACCTAGTTTAGGGTGTCCAGATGGGTTTGTTAGGTAGGAAGTCCCTTTTTTCTTTATTGTTTTTTTTAAAATTTTTTTTTTAGAATATATATTTTTATTAGAGTATTTAGACAGTGATTTAGCAAACATATACTATGATAGCAATATTTCATGTTCAACAAGCATACATTATTAATATTATCAAGTGTATCATTTTGACTCTAATAGTTTTTTTTTATAAAGAAAGGAGAACAGTAAGAAAAATAAAATAAAAATCAACATCGAAAAAGAACATCATAAAGAAAGAAATAATTTACTATTAATACATCCTAGGAGATAAGATCAAGGAATATAAAATATAACTTTTCATCTATTCCTAAATCCAAGTTTCAGTTAGGGTTCCCTGCCAAACCATTCTACCCTTTTAAGTAATAAATGAAAGAAGACCATATTCTAACGAAAACTTCTTGTTTGTCCATTAAGGCAAATCTGATTCTTTCCAGATGTAGGGTCTCCGACATTTCCGTAATCCACATATTAGTTGTGGGGGATATAGGGCCCTTCCAAAATTTTAATATTAGTTTCTTCCCAATTATTATATTGTAATCTAGGAAATATTTTTGACTTGTTGTAAGAGTTAAACTTTGTTCTGATGTTCCAAGTATTATTAATTTTGGGTCCGGATCCAGTTTAGTATTAATAACTTCAGAAGTTATTCTAAAAATCTCAGTTCAGAAATTCTTAATGTTTATACAATTTGCAAAGTTATGTGTTAAATTAGCCTCTGGATGTTGACATTTATCGCAGGTAGACGATATTTGTGGAAAGATTCTATTTAATTTAACTTTGGAATAATGTAATCTATGTAAAACTTTAAATTGTATTAGAGCATGTCTGGAGTTTAGCGAGCATTGATGTATGTATTGTAAACTTTTGTCCCATATATCTTTCGTTATGGATTGATTTATTTCATTTTCCCATGTGTGTGTATATGATTCCGTCGATGGTATCTCGCTATCTAAAAGGGTGTTGTAAATATAAGTTGTTAATTTTTCTGTGTTAGGATGCTTATTCAGACATTCATCTAGGATTTCTGGTTCCCTATTCCTATAATCTTGTGTATTTGACCTAACATAATCTCTGAGTTGTAGGTATCGAAAAAAATTATTTGAGTGTAATCCATAAATCTGTTGCAATTCCTGAAATGAGAGATAATTGCCTTTCTTATAAAGGTGTTCCACCCTTTTGATTCCATAGTTTTTCCATTGTATAAAACCTTTATCTAGCATGGAAGGTTTGAATAAGGGATTGTTTACAATAGGGAGACAGAGTGGTATATTATCCGGTTTTAGAGCCTTTTTAAGTTGTTTCCAGATTCGTGTACCACTATATATTATAGGGTTTTCCCCATAAGTTTTTTTGTGCAATTTTGTCAGTGCAAATATAATCGAACCGATGTCAAAAGGTAGACAATCCTCCTTTTCCATCCTTAACCATTCTGGTTGTTGATCCATTTTTTCCAGCCAAAAATTCATGTTTTTAATATAAACTGCCAGAAATAAAACAAAAAGTTTGGTAGAGCTAAACCTCCATTAATCTTTGATTTAAATAAATGTGTTTTATTTATTCTATGATTCTTGTAGTCCCAGATGAAACTTGTAACAGTAGAGTCTACTTTAAAAAAAAAAAGATTTTGGAATATATATCGGGATTGATTGAAATAGGTACAATAATTGCGGTAGAAAAATCATTTTTATAGCATTAATTCTACCGAACATTGAAATAGGAAGTGTTTTCCAGTATTGAATATTCTTATTTAGTTTATTCATTAAAGGTGGAAAATTTGATTTAAATAAAGAACTATACCCCTTAGTTACATAAATACCTAGATATTGAAATTTTTCGTCAACTATTTTAAAAGGTGATTGTTGTATTATATGTAAATTATGATCCGTTATTGACATGATTTCGCTTTTATTCCAATTAATTCTATATCCTGAGAAATGACCGAATTGAGTTATTAGATTTAATAAATTTGGAATACTAATTTCCGGCTTTGTAATATATATTAGTACATCATCTGCATATAGAGAAATGTTATTCATTGTATCTTTAGTATTGTACCCATGTATTTCTGGATTAGATCTGACATTTTCTGCAAGTGGTTCAATTGCTAAAGCAAATAATAATGGAGATAACGAACATCCTTGTCTACAACCTCTGGAAAGATTAAATTTAGTTGATAACATTTGATTTGTTAGTATTCTAGCTGTTGGGTTAGAATATAACAATTTAATCCATGCACAGTACTTCTCTCCCAATTAAAATTTTTCCATCACTGAAAATAAATATGGCCATTATACTTGATCAAAGGCTTTTTCAGCTTCTAGCGATATAATTGCTAGGTCTGCATTAGCAATTCTGTTTGAATATATAATAATAATAATAATAATAATAATAATAATAATAATAATAATAATAATAATAACTTTATTACGGACTCAAGGTCCAGACAAGGGGCAACATTACATTAAAAAAAATGCATTGCATCTCAAATATCATAAATATATATAAAATCATGGTAAATCACATAAAAACATCATAATTTATATATTAAAAAAACCCCCCACAATACTTAAGTTAAAAATCCAGTGTAAAAAATGATCAATGTCGTACAATGAGACAACGATACCAGTGTCTCCACAACTGGGATTTGTAGCGTGTAGTGCTAACCCTTATGTTTGTCAAGGCCACAATAATCTCATTTTTAGAGTCATTTATCCTGCAAATGAATTTATACATGTGTTGTCTTAGGATAGCTCCTAGAGTATTGACTCCTGCAGCCACAAACATATTACTGGCATTACACCATCTTGGTTGCCTTAGCAGTGTTCTCATGGCATCGTTATATGCAACCTTTAGTCTCTGCATATTTGTCTTTAAATAATTCGACCACAGGTGCGCAGTGTAGAGGGGTGTGGAGTATGCTCTAAATAGTGACATCTTCACCACATCTGCACACGCACCAAATTTACGCAAGAGGATATTCGTCTGTATATACAGCATGCGTCGTTGCCTATAAATATCCTCATTGTCTGTCATTTGTTCTGTAATAATATGCCCTAGATATTTTATCTTATTACAGACACTAAGATTGTTGTCAGACAATTTAAAATCAGGATATTTTAGGCTTTTATCCTCTTTGGTTCTACAGACCATAACAGCACTCTTACTAGCATTATATTTAATGTCATGTTCCAAACCATACACGGAACATGCAGTAAGGAGTGCTGGAGACCAGCGCTAGATGGACTAAAGACCACAAGATCATCTGCATACATAATATGGTTCACTAGAATATTACCAATCACGCACCCAGTGTTACAGGCGTTCAATTGTTTAGACAGATCTTCAATATATAGATTAAAAAGGACTGGGGATAAAATTCCCCCTTGTCTAACACCATTGCTAACCCCAAATAGGGCTGAGACCCTATTGCCCCATTTTATTTGCATAGTCTGGTGGGCATACCAGTAGGCCAGTATTCTCACAATGTATTTAGGCACCCCTCTTTGACACATTTTACCAAACAGCTTTCTGTGATTAACACGGTCGAAGGCTTTGGAAGCATCAATAAAGCACATAAGGATTGAAGAGTTTTTGCCTCTATATTTGTTTACAATCTCCTTTAGGGCATATATGCATAAGTCAGTGCCATGTTTAGCTTTAAAGCCAAACTGGTTATCTGTGGAGTTAACAAACTCATGTATTCTATCCAGCAGAACTCTTTCTAATACTTTTGACAATATGCTGGCTAAAGCTATGGGCCTGTAATTATTTAGACTGCCTACTTTACCCGCTTTGTCCTTAATAACCGGCACTAACAGGACAGACAACATTGAGTCTGGTAACATGCCATGAATCATAAAGCCAGTAAAACAAATAGCTAGGAGAGGAGCTATCCTCATACTCACATACTTAAGATGTTCAGCAGAGATATGATCCAAGCCACTTGCTTTGTTGTTGGACAGCTTGTTCATGGCATGATACACCTCATGTGACATAATCACCATCGAGTCATTACTCTCAATATTGTCCACCCTATACAAGTCACTTGGACACAGTTGAATAAAGTGCTATAATGTTGTCGCCATAACTCCGCGATATTAGCCGTTCTGGAGATTCCATCTACAGTACATGGTAGAGATGTTTTGCAACTGCTAAGAGCTCTCACTTCCTTCCAAAAATCTGTAGCATTGTTACTTAGCAGCTTCTTAGCCATGGAATCAGCCCTCATAGCTTGCTCATTTTTACATATGAAGCGAACAGCATACTTATACCTTGCGTTAGAGAGCTTCTTGTGCTCAAACACAGGCCCCTATCTGGGTCTACCTGCCATAGCCCATGCTTTGGTGGCTTCACGGGCTTCAGTATGATACTCAGCTACATACTTATTCCAACCAGGTCTGATGTTATGTGTCTTATTTTTATGCTTGCAGTAGGGCTTACTGCCTACATATAAGGCGCTTACTATATCATTATACATGGAGCAAATATCTCTCCTATGCTTCATATCTTTACAATTAACATTACTACATATTATTGCATCTTTAGGTAGATGAATATTGCTTAAGGATTTATCTGTATGGGCATAATAGGCTAGGATGTCTTCCTTTGTAAGCGTTGACCAATCCAGTTTTTCTGTATTAAGGATATTTCTATCCCTGGATACTACAGGTATGTGTTCAACATTTATTGAGATAGCAATAGGTATATGATCAGTCATTGCTGACCCGTACAGAATGCTCATACACCCCAATGAGGCATGTGCATCAGCTGTACTAATACAGTGGTCCAGCCATGATGTGGTGTGCCAGGCCTCACTAATATAAGTATAGCTATCTGTAGGTAAAAGCACTTTGCTTGACAATATTAAATTATTATCTTGACAGAACTGAGCCATATGATTGGCAAATAATGAGTTCCTATCTGAGATATCTGCATTCATATTCCCAATGACATATACACTACAATAATTATTGTTTTGAATGAAAGAATAGATGTAAGCAAGTCTATTTAAATATTCATCCTCATTCTGATGGCATTCATAGGGTGTATATACATTCAGGATAACAAATTCCTTGTTGTTGTGAATAAAGTGTATGGCAATGCACCAGTCAACATCAAGCCGAATCACATTTACTGATGAGTCAAGCTTCTTGTTCCATAGAATGGCCACACCACCTGGTATCCTACCTCTGACTATTCCCATGCCAAGGTCAGTTGTAGACTCCCCAGCCCCATGAAAGTTGTCATTGAGAGAATTGAGTTTGTCCAAGTCTTGCTTCGCTAAAAATGTCTCTTGCATACATAGTATGTCACAGTCCTCCAGGAGGTTGTCAACAACTGAGCGGCGAGCTTTATCCCCTACGCTCTGGCCCAAACGCAGGCCACGACAATTGTACGATAGTACTCTAATGTTCATTTAGTAAGACTAGTGAGTGCCCCTAGCACCAGCAGGTAATCTCATTCCGCCTGTGGCAGGCGCAGTGTTTGATCCGATGACTCCAACCCTGCGCGGCTCGTAATAGCGCCATACAAATGCCCCTTCTGGCCAGAGCTCCGGATTGTACATCTCGCCAACCTCATTGCATTCCGCAGATACTTTAAATGAACTGTATCTACTGTGTACAGTGTCAATCTTTTGACAGGTAACCTCACGGCCAAGTTTTTCATTAAGATAGACAGATAAAGTTCTAACGTCTAGATCTGGTGAAAACTTGGAGGCGAAAACACTCACCAGCTTAGTCTTAATCATTTTGATGTCGCCCGCAGCTCCGGTACCAATAATAGGCACAGCTTTACTGGATTTCTTTATCTGCCCAGTGGAGAATTTTGGCTTATCAACAGTGTTGTCTGGAGCACGTCGTCGACCCTTTTTCACAACATGACTCCACCTTGGAGAGTCTTGCAACGTTAGACCACTGGGACTATTCTCCACGTTTAATGCAAGACCCTCCGCCGCAGCCCTCACTCTGGCAACTAAGCCAGAGGCTCCTGCCAGTGCAGCTCCCAGTGCTGTATCTGCCATGCCAATGGCTCCATCCAACGCCGCCAATGCATCCGGACCACCGCCCCGAGACAGGTCAGGGGGCGCTCCAATGCACCCACTGGAGTAATGATCAAGGAGCGCTCCAATGCACCCACTCGGCGATCAAATTCCACTGTGATGGCACGAAAATCTTCGCTTACATCAGCCTGTAGCTGCATGACGCGCTTCATAGAACAGACCTCAGCGTACAGCTGCTCCATTCTCCCAAGTAAGCTCGAGACATCCATGTTAGAAAATGTCACCGGCGGCAGTTCATCCAAGTAGTGAGAGACAAATCTAGGAGTATTCTCCCCACACTCATTCATTACTTTAAGGCAACTCTTTATGTTGTTTACGTCTTTCTGTGCCCCTTTATGGGAGACGTAAAGGGGCACAATCGTCTAAGATTATGAAATGAATGACGTTTTGGGATAAAACCTGTTTGATCAGGGTGTATTAATTTGTTAATTACTAAGCTCAATCTATTAGAAAGGATTTTAGTTAATATTTTCTGATCAGTATTTAATAGAGCTATAGCTCTATATGAGGCCGGGTCTTCTAGATCCTTATCAATTTTAGGTATAAGTATTATTGTAGATTCATTTAAAGTTTCCGGGAGTTGCTGTTGAGTATAAACATGTTTATACAGTGTTTGTAAGCGTGGAGAAATCAGATCATAAAATTTTTTATAGAATTTTTATAGGCCATCAGGGCCAGCGGCCTTTCCATTTTTTAAAGATCTAATTGACTCTTCAATATCTTTGGTTGTTATTTCAGCTCCTAATAATTTTTGTTCTTGCAGATCTAAGCCTTTATGGTTGCATTTCTGTAAAAATGATTCCATTCCTATTGATTGTTGTGTCACTTTAGGTGAATAAAGATCTTGATAGTATTGTAAAAATATGTCATTAATATCTTTGGGGAGTGTTAGTATTTTTCCCTTTTCTGATCTAATCTTATGAATCATTTTTTCTCCATCCAGTTTTCGAAGCTGGCGTGCCAATAATTTATGTGGTTTATCACCAAATTCAAAATTGTAATTGTTTTGTATGTTGACAAAGTTTTATTATTTGGTCAGAGTATATTTTATTTAACTTATATTTCAGTGCAGCTATTTTATTATGTTTTACCAATGAAGGTGCTCTTGCATTTTCTATGTCTAATTGTCTTATTTCCATTTCCAATGTCTGTTGTTTAGCTCTATTCCCTTTATTAAGAAATGCCTGAGAGGAGATTAATACCCCCCGTGTAAATGCTTTGAATGTTTCCCAGAGAAGTGAAGCAGAGATTTCGGGTTGGTCGTTGAAGAACATATTAATCTGTTTTACAAGATATTCACAACATACCTGTTCTTTTAAAATTTGAGGATTAAGTCTCCATTGTGTCTGTTTCTTGTCCATTCCATTTAGTTTAATCATAAACGTTAATGGGGCATGATCCGAAATTATAATATTATGATATTTGATTTATAAGTAAATGGAATTAGTTTAGAGTCTACTAAGAAATAATCTATCCTTGAATATGTTTTATGCATAGATGAGTAAAATGAGTATTCTCTTCCAGATGGGTTTTCAATTCTCCAGATATCCTTAATATTGGTATTATTTATATATGAGTTTAAAAATTTGTTTGACAGAGATTTTGACTTTCTCTGAGTTGATGATCTGTCTATATATGGATCAAGTGTACAATTTAAATCTCCACCAATTATTAAATTATTTTGTGTACATTCTGGAATAATATTCAGTATTCACTTGAAAAACCGCGGACTATCAAAATTGGGTCCATATATATTAAGGAGAGTCACTTTTTTTGAATATAATTCACCTACTACTATGATATATCTACCATCAGTATCTTCTGTAGTTGATATATGTTTAATAGGTATACCTTTACGAATTAGAATTGCAACTCCTCTAGATTTATGTGTGAATGAGGAATGATACGTTTGGGCAATCCATTTTGTTTTCAATCTGTATTGCGCTTCCTTTTTAAGGTGAGTCTCTTGGAGGAAAATTATGTCTGTTTTGAGCGATTTTAGGTGAGTTAATACTTTGCCTCTCATAATGGGTTCATTAATTCCCTTAACATTCCAACTGCAGAATGGAATTTCTTCACCCTCAGTGTTCACTTTTACGTCTTGCATCATGATTAGGGTGGTCTATAATGGAGTAGATGATTCAGCATGTTAAACCATACCTTACACCTGGATCTCAGATCGATGCACTTCAGAACTTGTAGGTTTTCTTCTCGGTCATATCTCCTTGAATAACAATTTTACTTCGGAGTCACGTGAATGACTACGTGAAGAAGCCCCGCCTGGCGCTAGAACGGCATTACGTCGACGCTGACGGCAGAAGCAAGAGCTGCAGAGCGCAGCTCCTCGCAGCGGCCGGAACGGACCCGCAGGTAAGTGCAAGGAAAAGAGGGGATGTTCTAAAAAAGACGTTACGCTGGTAGAACCAGCAAAAGTGAAAGTAAAATTTAAAATCAGAGTCACGCTGGCATACTGATTTAGCCAGATAATAAAAAAGAAAAATGGAGAAGTCTCAAAGGAAAATTTCGCGGGTAAAAAGATCGTCCCGGGGTGAAGCTTAAGAGTCGGGACAGGAGTTTAGTGCGGATCCGGTTCCGATACTGGTGGCCGCTGATTCACCCGTTAGTGAGACTATAATTTCTCCAGAAATGCAAACCACGGAGGAAAATGTTCCTAGAAAAAGTAAAAAGAAATCCGTGAAGCCCGTGGTTTCTGATAATGACTCTGATAATGAAAGTCCTCCGGATAATAAAGCTATATGGCTTAAAATGGAACATATGGAGAAAGTACTCCAAAATATAATGAGACAAGGGTCACAGTACCCAGAAGTTTCCCAAAATGACCCTGAGGGGTTTGAATATCCAGAATATGGCTATGTGCCAAATTGGGAATTTGAAACTCCAGACCCAGGATTAAGGGCGGAGGAAGTCTCATTGGATATAATTCCAAGTGTATCAGGGCTGCAAAAGTCAGACCCTGCAAGTGGTGATGTGGATTATGAGTGCACACCATGAATAAAAAAGAAGAGGCCAGATGTGCCTGATATGGCAAAAGATTTTGCTATACCTGAAGGAAGTGGTGAGGCTATGGAAGAAAACCTAGCTGCCAGTATTAATTATATGGTATCTCACCAACTTCAAGATTCTGTGATGGTTGAAACAGCAGAATTATATAAAACACCGGAAAATTGCACCTCATTGAAGGTACCTACGGTTAATCCGTCTATATGGACGCCTATGACTCCAGGCATGAGAGGACAAGAAATAAGATTTCAAAGAATCCTCAAACTGATTTCAGCTGCCATTACTGCTTTTGGTAGGCAAATGGAAGGGTCGGAAATGGTTAAAATCCAAAAAGATACTTTGGGCTTATTGTGCAATTCCTTCTATGAAATTAATTGTATGAGGAAAATTGCGATTCGGCCCATATTTCATCCAAGGTTTGCAGGTCTGTGTCGATCAAGTGGTGTTCAAGCTCCTGGTTATCTATTTGGAGAGAACCTGCCTAAGCAAATAAGAGAAATGGATGAAGAGACTAAATCTAATAGCCACATGAGACCTTTCGTTTTTGGACAAAAAAGGTATTTTTCGTCAAGAAGGGGATTTGATTTTGGAAACAGAGGCAGGAATATGATAAGAAAATATTACCATCCGACACAGCCTAATGTTCACCCGTATACGGGGAGAAGGAGACCACCACGTTCATATGGAGAGGTACAAAACATTTATTCAATTCTTAAAGAAACTGTGGACAAATCTCCAGTTGGAGGGAGATTACAAATGTTTTATGATGAATGGCTTGCCATCACATCTGATCGGTTTATTTTACAAACAGTTTCAGGAGCTACTATAACATTTGAAAGAAGGTGTTAACTCTCCGGTACAAAATAAACCTGCTTATGGTTTCATGTTTTCTGCAATTGAAGAGGCAGAAATTAATGTGGAAATTGACAAATTGTTGAAAAAACTGTTGAACATAAACATCAATTTGTGTCAAATATATTTCCAAGAAGTAAAAAAGATGGTGGTTGCAGAATTATTCTGGACCTTACAAACTTTAATACATTTGTCGAGTATAAACATTTTAAGATGGAAACATTCAACACTACAAGACATTTGATATCAGCAGGTTGTATTATGGCTACAATTGATTTAAAGGATGCGTACTATTCAGTACCAATACACCAGTTCTTTCGAAGGTATTTAAAATTTAATTGGCTGGGACAGCTGTGGCAATTCAAAGCTTTACCAAATGGGTTAAATTCAGCTCCCAGGCTCTTTACAAAGCTGTTGAAACCAGCTTTAGCACAATTAAGAGCACAAAAGCACATCATTATGGCTTATCTGGGTGACATTTTAATCATCAATAGTAATCAGGAATCAGCTGAAAAATCAGTTTCAGCAACTAAAACTTTATTTGAGAAGTTAGGTTTCTTGATTCATCCAATTAAGTCCCAGCTGCAGCCAGCACAGTCAATTAACTATTTGGGGTTTGTGATTAACTCAGTTACTATGTTAGTAACTTTGCCAACAGATAAGATTGATGATATTTTAATGACCTGTAGGGGTCTCATTCACAAACCTTATCCCTCCATCCGGGAAGTTGCAAAGGTTATTGGTAAATTAGTAGCAGCATTTCCTGCAGTAGAATTTGGTCCATTACATTACAAAACCTTCAAAGGACAAAATAAGACCTCTAAAAAAGAGAGCAGGCCATTTTGATAGGCCTATGCAATTAACAAAAGAAGCTTTATTGGAATTGCAATGGTGGATTGAAAATGTCCCACAAGCTGCTAAAAACATTCTGATACAACAGCCTGAAGTGATTTTACAAACAGATGCTAGTGCTCTTGGATGGGGGGGCGACAGATTCATTTACCAGCTGTGGGGGCAGATGGACTGTCCAAGAGGAAATGTTTCTCCAAACATATGGTATTAACTATTTAGAATTATTGGGGGCGTTTTATGGGTTAAAAGCCTATTGTTCTACAAAAAAGAATCTGCATGTACTGATACAATTAGACAATAAAACAGTTGTTGCATATATTAATCACATGGGTGGAGTCAGATTGGTATCATGTGATTGTCTGGTCAATCAGATATGGCAGTGGTGTATTAAGCACCAAATTTGGATTTTGGCAAATTATATCCCAGGTAAAGACGATGTGGTGGCAGACAATAGATCAAGGGTGTTTAAAGACAACACAGAATGGATGTTGAACCCAGTAATTTTCAGTAAAATTGTGATTCAATATGGGTTACCAGACATTGATCTGTTTGCATCAAGATTAAATCATCAATTGCCTAAATATGTGTCTTGGGAACCAGATCCAGATGCAGTAGCAGTAGATGCTTTTTCACTACATTGGGGGAATATGTTCTGAAGAAAATAGAACAAGATTCTGCCACAGGATTATTGGTGATTCCAAATTGGCCGACACAACAATGGTTCCCATTGATGTTAAACATGATTAAAGAACCATATATGTCAATTCCTAGCAGCAGTGATTTATTAATAAAACCGGTAACCAAAGAAATTCATCCATTACATGCTTATATGAATTTGTTAATCTGCAGGTTTTGACCAGACCACTACAAGAGCTTGGATTGTCGGATAGAACTATGGATATTATAGTCGCATCATGGCGAGATAGCACTCAGAGACAATATATGACACATATAAAGAAATGGGAAAATTTTTGTAGACAATCAAATATATCCTATCATACTGTGAACATTGCAAACATATTGGAGTTCCTTGCCGAGTTGCATTTTGAACAGCACTTAAGTTATAGTGCCATTAATAGTGCATGTAGTGCCTTATCATCTTATTTAGGACAAATCTCTGACCAGAAATCAATTGGATCACTTCCATTAATATCCAGATTTATGAAAGGAATCTTTAACAAAAATCCACCCAAACCAAGATATACAGAAATTTGGGATGTCAGCATTGTACTTACTTTACTTAGGCAATGGACTCCAATCGAAGTTTTATCATTGGAAAAGTTAACATTTAAATTAGTAATGTTAATGGCATTGGTTTCAGCTCAAAGGGTGCAAACATTACAAATGCTACGTTTAGACTGTATGCATGTGGCTGCAGATAACATTGTGTTTTATGTTTACGATCTGATCAAACAAAGCAGACCAGGGAGAACTGGAGCAAAGGTAATGTTTCAAGCTTACCCTATTGATCCAACGTTGTGTGTAGTTAAACATTTGAATCAATATATAAAAGTTACCAAAACTCTTCGAGGTGATGAAAAAACATTAATGATTACGCATAAGAAACCACACACAAAAGCTTCAGTGCAAACAATTTCAAGGTGGTTAAACAGGTGTTACTTTTAGCAGGAGTAGACACTGATGTGTTCAAATCTCACTCCACCAGGGCAGCAGCTACGTCCGCGGCAAAGTTACAGGACGTACCACTTGAACACATTTTAGAAACCGCAGGGTGGTGTAAAGAAGAAACTTTTTCAAAGTTCTACAATAAACCTGTTCACACAATGACAGGCTTTGGACACGCGGTGTTGGGTTCACTATAATCACCTGCTTTGTTTCACTGTCGATTGATATTATCGATTATGTTATCACTTATATCTTTTATCACTTTGTAATGGTTTCCCCAGATGTAAAAAGGGGGTCATTATATGTTCTTTTATCATTAAAAGATTTATGGAAAAAACTAAAACTGGTCTGGTAAAAGGTTTTTACTCATGTATGTGTTGACCCAGCCGGACTGTCGTATGGAAGAATTCTACGACATGGAAAACACAGAAGCTTCAAAATCTTCACGTAGTCACTCACGTGACTCCGAAGTAAAATAGTAAGATTAAACGAGAACTTACCAGTTCGAAGTTTGATCGTTATTTTATGAGGAGTAACGATGAGGGATTACGTGCCCTCCACTCCCCACCCTCATAAAATAAATGATCATCTGGTAGTTCTAAATCTATGATGAGCCTTACTGTCTTACTCTGGCTATTGTGTTCTTTGTTTTTCATGCTGCTGCTTTGAAGTATGCCGTTCTAGCGCCAGGCGGGGCTTCTTCACGTAATCCCTCATCGTTACTCCTCATAAAATAACGATCAAACTTCGAACTGGTAAGTTCTCGTTTAATCTTACTATTATAATTCCATTCTAAATAAAGATTATACTGATTATAACATACTACAAAATAGAAAAGATAAGTGGTTATTATGTTAGTGAAGTGTGAAAGAAAGAAAAATACTACATCTATAGTTAGTGTAGTTAGTGATAGCCACCCTAATGTGGCTAGGCATCTAAAGACTTCCGTAGCTTTTGGTAAAAAAAAATGTTACTAGCTCCGTTCTTTCCTTGAAGGAAAAAATTCAAATTCAGTAAAGAAAAACATTATGCGCGGGCGGGGGGGGGGGGGGGAATAATGGATATATTCCAATAATGGAATAATTATTCATCTCAAAGTTAATAAAATATTAGTTTCATATAACTAAAGTATTAGTCCATGATTAGTCTAAATAGTATCAATATCTAGGGTTAAACCTTCATCTTCTATTTTAATCATCTTATGGTTCATCCTTTTAACTAATTCTGAAGTAATCCAGTTAACTATAATTGATAATGATTAAGTATTATGATTAATAATGGTTACTAATAGTTAATACAATAATATAAAATATTATATAACGATGATCAATTTCATTCTAAATTCATAATAATCCTGAAGTATAGTAATTTAAAGTTCAGTTTCTTCGCAATAAGGTACCGAATCCAATATCATCGCATATATTTAGTGTTAAGTATTAATCCTCATTGTCCTCTTTTACACTCTCATCCTCGCTAATTTCAATCTTTTCAGTGGCCTCAATCTTCTTTGCAAATTTAAAAGCCTCTGTGTGGTTAGTAAAGAAGTACCCTTTGTGGTCGTAGGTGATTCTCAATGTTGCAGGATACAACAGTCCTTATCTCAGGTTATTAATGTTCTTAAGTATTCTTCTTGTGTCTGTAAACAATGCTCTTTTCTTGGCAACCTCCGCCGGGTAGTCTCGAAATATGCTGATCTTGTCTCCTTCAAAATCAAGATTTCTGCTACGAACAATTTTCTTCATCATGTCATCCAAGACATGGTCATATTGCACCGTCACTATGTTGTCTTGGAGGGGCGTCCGCCCCTGGACGGCGTCTCAGTGCTCTGTGTGCCCGAGCAAGTAAAGGTGCTTGATCCAGATTTTAAACTTTCTTCAGTAGATCTGCTGCAAATTCACGAGGGTCCTGGTTCCCCTCTCTTCCTTCCCGGACACCGATAATTCTTAGATTCTGGCGTCTCTGTCGTCCCTCCAAGTCAATGCATTTTTCGGTTATTTTATGCAATAAGTTTGATAAACGCTTGTTCTCGGAGCGAAGCTTGCTTGTAGTCTCAGAGCATGTTTCAGCAATTCCCTCTAGTTTGATTATGGATTCTTGTTGTTGTTCTAGTGCCTGAGAGATGGGCTCCAGCTTCGAATTAAATACTGATTCCATCAGATTGAGTTTGACAGTTACCTCATCAATCTTTTTATTTAGGTTTTCTTCCATGATCATCTTCCAGGAGTCCAATTGTTTCTGTACAATAACAGCAATATCTTTCTTAATTTCTTCTTTAATTTCTTTTTTAAAAGTTTTCAATTCATCTTTAAAATCATTTTTGAGTTTTTTAAATTCTGCCATTATTTTTGAAATTTCTGAGGCAAGGAAACTTCTTAGTTCTTCCACATCTGTCTTTTTTTCTCTTGAGATCTCTTCTTGGGATGTTGTTAAAACTGAGGCCGAGGCTTCGGTTGGGCCTACTTCCCTGGCCCTACCGTTTTTTTTTCGATTTGGGGGGAGGGGTACGTTGTGGAAACATACCGTCGGTTTCGTCGCGCGCCTGATGACGTCACAGGCTTGCTGCAAGTCAGTCGGCTGCGATGTTGAGCAGGTAAGTCCCGATTTTTTCCCCCCGTTTTTTTCTACAGTTTTTCCGGAGCTAAATGGCGCGAGTCTGCCTACTCCATAGCGCCACCGGAAGTCCTCTCTTTATTGTTTTTTGGTCCAATGTGTAAAGTTTCACTGTATGTTGATTTAATGATTTGTTAGTTTGGCAAATGTTTTTTCATTGTTACATCACACCCTTCAAGTAATTGTATTGGGATTGTGTACAGATTACTCTTTCTTTAGACATTGATATTCAGAAAATGCAGGATAATACTAGGTGGTGATTTAACCAGGTTGGAGATTACCAGAAGTACAACAACAAAAAAAAACAAAAATAGGGGGTATAGAAAGATATAAAAATCCAAGAGGGAGGGAACTAGTAGAATTACACAACGTGGGATAATGACTAGGTATTTAAAGACAGTAAGTTTTATAACGTCATGGATAACAAGGGAAACGGTTTAAATCTCCAGAGGACCATAAAGAGGAAAGGGAAAAAATTCTGAGCCAACTGCAAAAGTTTTTAAATTTAGGTTAAAACAAATGTATCTGCAGTCAGAAACAGGTGAATTGATCATGGGGAATACGGACATGGCAGACCAATTGAATAACGACTTTGGTTCTGTCTTCATTAAGGAAGACATAAATAATCTGCCGAAATAGCAGGGGACCGGGGGTCAAATAAGATGGAGGAACTGAGTGAAATCCAGGTTAGCCAGGAAGTGGTGTTGGGTAAATTGAATGGATTAAAGGCCGATAAATCCCCAGGGCCAGATAGTCTGCATCCCAGAGTACTCAAGGAAGTAGCCACAGAAATAGTGGATGCATTTGTGATAATCTTTCAAAACCCCCTAGATTCTATAGTAGTTCCTGAGGATTGGAGGGTAGCTAATGTAACCCCACTTTTTTAAAAAAGGAGGGAGCGGGAAAATGGGGAATTACAGACCAGTTAGTCTAACATCGGTAGTGGGGAAACTGCTAGAGTCAGTTATTAAAGATGGGATAGCAGCAGATTTGGAAAGTGGTGAAATCATTGGACAAAGTCAGCATGGATTTACGAAAGGCAAATCATGTCTGACGAATCTTATAGAATTTTTCGAGGATGTAACTAGTAGAGTGGATAAGGGAGTACCAGTGGTTGTGTTATATCTAGATTTTCAGAAGGCTTTCGACAAAGTCCCACATAACAGATTAGTATACAAACTTAAAGCACACGGTATTAGGGGTTCAGTATTGATGTGGATAGAGAACTGGCTGGCAGACAGGAAGCAAAGGGTAGGAGTAAACGGGTTATTTTCAGGATGGCAGGCAGTGACTGTGGGGTACTGCAAGGCTCAGTGCTGGGACCCCAGCTATTTACAATATATATTAATGATTTGGACAAGGGAATTGAATGCAACATCTCCAGGTTTGCGGATGACACTAAGCTGGGAGCATGGCAGATACAGTATAATGTGGATAAATGTGAGGTTATCCACTTTGGTGGCAAAAACAGGAGGGTAGACTATTATCTGAATGGTGGCACATTAGGAAAAGGGGAGATGCAACTAGACCTGGGTGTCATAGTACACCAATCATTGAAAGTAGACATGCAGATGCAGCAGGCAGTGAAGAAAGCAAATGGTATGTTAGCATTCATAGCGAAAGGATTTGAGTATAGGAGCAGGGAGGTTCTACTGCAGTTGTACAGGGTTTTGGTGAGACCACACCTGGAGTATTGCGTACAGTTTTGGTCTCCAAATCTGAGGAAAGACATTCTTGCCACAGAGGGGGTACAGAGAAGGTTCACCAGACTGATTCCTGGGATGTCAGGACTTTTATATGAGGAACGACTGGATAGACTTGGCTTGTACTCGCTAGAATTTAGAAGACTGAGGGGGGATCTTATAGAAACTTACAAAATTCTTAAGGGGTTGGATAGGCTAGATGCAGGAAGATTGTTCCCAATGTTTGGGAGGCCAAGAACAAGGGGTCACAGTCTAAGGATAAGGGGAAGTTCATTTAGGGCCGAGATGAGGAAAACATTTTTCACACGGAGAGTGATGAGTCTCTGGAATTCTCTGCCACAGAAGGTAGTTGAGGCCAGTTCATTGGCTATATTTAAGAGGGAGTTAGATGTGGCCCTTGTGGATAAAGGGATCAGGGGGTATGGAGAGAAGGCAGGTACAGGATACTGAGTTGGATGATCAGCCATGATCATATTGAATGGTGGTGCAGGCTCGAAGGGCTGAATGGCCTACTCCTGCATCTATTTTCTATGTTTCTATGTTTATATGATTATAGTTTCTTTTCGAATGTGCACGGGAGCTACTCACGTATAGACATGATTTGTGTTCTCAAACAATATACATATAAAGTGGTGGATTGTAAAATTGGTTTAATAACAATCAGTGACCATGCGCCATTAATCCTTACCTTGGAGTTAGGAACTGAAAATAGTTTAAAATGCTGGAGAGCAAACATTTCTTTATTGACAGATAACGTAGTGACACAGGAAATTAGGAAATGTATTAAAGAGTACTTTGACCACAATGACAATAGTGAAGTAACATTATCCATGCTTTGGGATGGTGCAAAAGCAGTAATAAGGGACAAAATGATTCAAATATTGAGTAGAGTATGGAAGAATAGGTGGAAGAAGCAATCTGACTTGGAAAGTAAAATAAAGTTATTAGAAGTAGAACACAAAAATAACAATAGAAACAAGAATTTGTTAAAGGAACTAAAACAAAAAAGACATGAGTTAGAAGAGCTTCTAACATATAAAGCGGAAGGAGCCCTTCGATTCTTAAATCAAAAATACTATAAGAAGGGAAATAGAGCTAGTCGCCTTCTGGCATTTCAACTGCGTAAGGAGCAAGCTAAACAAGTAGTTTCCAAATTTCTTCATCCGATTTCTAGAAATTTAGTCTCACAACCACGAGAAATCACAGAAGCGTTTGCATCCTTCTATGAACAGTTATACGACTCTCCTGAAATCATAGATAAAGAGGAAAAGATCAGAACTTTCTTTTCTGGATTAAAAATGCCATGCCTTTCTCAAGAAGAAGTGAGAAATATGACAACACAAATAGAGAGCAGGAAGTAAAAGGAGTAATAAAAAAAATTAAAGAACAACAAGTCCCCAGGGACGGATGGGATTCCAGGAGAGTTTTATAAATGTTTTGAGAACAAGCTTTCTCCGATTCTGGCTAGAGTCTATAATTATGCCTTGGCTGAAGGTAACCCACCGAGATCATGGGCCGAGGCTTTAATCCCTGTTATTTATAAGGAAGGGAAGGATCCCACAAGATGTGAAGAATACAGACTGATAAGTCTCTTATGCAATGACTTAAAGATACTCAGTGCTATATTAACCGAGAACCCAAAAAATTATAAAACAATTGATACATCCTGATCAAACAGGATTCATACCGGGCAGACAGGGAGCCAATAATATCAGACGGAGCCTGAATATCATGACATGTGCAAAAAGGAAGCATCAGACTTCAATGCTATTAAGTTTAGATGCTCAAAAGGCTTTCGACAGAGTAGATTGGGTCTATCTTGAATATACACTAGATAAAATGGGGTTCCACACAAAATGTATTAATTGGGTGAAAACATTATATTTAAATCCAAAGTCAAGAGTGAGGGTAAATGGATGTTGCTCTGAGTTTTTTGAATTAAAGAGGGGAGTTTGACAGGGAGACAGTTTGAGCCCCTTGCTTTTTGACTTACGTTTAGAGCCGCTCGCAGAAACTATTAGGCAAGATGACTATATTGAGGGCATTAAAGATGATCGGGGGGGGGGGGGGGGGGAAATTTCACTATTTGCAGATGATGTTATGATCTATATGAGTAATCCTATTTCCGCAGTGCCTCGCCTAATGCAAGTCTTACAGGAATATGGAGAAATATCGGGATATAAAATAAATGACTCAAAATCAGAAGCAATGAAGCTGTCAGGTCTGTGTCCCTCGCAATTAAATGATCAGGTCAGGTTCCATTGATCTCGGGAGAGTTTTAGATATTTAGGTATTGTCATCACTTCCTCTATCACCGCATTGTATGAAGCTAATTATGGCAAATAACTCAAGAATATTAAGGTAGACATGCACAGATGGGATATTCTCCCTTTATCTTTAATTGGTAGAGTGGAAGTTGTTCGAATGAACATTTTGCCCCGACTGCTTTTCATATTTCAATCTTTACCAGTAGGGGTCGCTGGCATGGCATTTAAGGCGTTGGACAAAGAGTTAACAAGATTTGTGTGACAAAATAAGAGACCCAGAGTCAGACTTAAGACACTGTTGTTATCAAAACAAAAAGGGCGCCTAAATATGCCCAACTTTAAATATTATTATTGGGCAGCGCAGCTGAGAACCTTGATAGCATGGTTAACGAACGATGAGGAAACGGGATGGGTGAAAAGAGAACAAAATGCATGTCCTAGTATTGCCCTGGCTGGGCTCCCAAGTCTAACTCAAGTAAATTGGAAGAAATTAACAATAGATAACGATTGGATTAAATTCACGATGAAAACGTGGTTAGCTATCAGAAAGCAATTACATCTTTTTAATTCGATATCTAGAGCAATGAAGATAGCTGCTAGTCCCAATTTTACACCCAGCAAAATTGATAAGGGATTTAGAAACTGGGCAGATAAAGGGCTTATTACTGTGGACCAGCTTTTTTGTGGGGGAGTCTTGAAATCTTACGAGCACTTGCAGAATTAATTTGGACTGTCAGGGTCGGATTTCTTTAGGTTCCTCCAAATACGGCACCACTTACCGACACATGTAGACTGGGAGCAGATATGTAGACTATCTTCAAATTTGGAAAATACTTTCTTGAGGACTATAGTGTTACAAAATAATTTGATATCCCATTTATATCAAGGACTTCAAGACTATATAAAAGGAAATACTATAGAAACAAACCAGAAATGGAATTGGAAATGAACATTATTATTACAGATGAAATATGGAAAAGGACATGTCTCTTAGGCCATAAGCTGACAAGCAGCCCCTCTTGGAGGGAGTTTGATTGGAAAATTAAAATGAGAGTATTTAGGACCCCTTTAGTGTTGGCAAGATACAGTAACACCTCAAATTTATGCTGGAGACAATGTGGGAAGATCGGTGATTACACACATTTTTTTGGGATTGTCCCAAATTGTACCAATACTGGAGAGACATCCAGGTAGAGATTAAATTAATTCTGGGAGTGGATCTACCTTTGGAACCAGCTTGTTCTATATTAGGAGATATTCCAGCAGCAACAGATATTCAAAATCAGAAATATTTGCTTGGGGTGATGCTGTTGATTGCTAAAAAGATGATAACAATGCTATGGAGAAAGGAAATGCCACCAAATGTTCAACAGTGGAGGGAAAGATTGAAAATGTACAAAATATTTTATACATTTGATGTATAAAATAAAAATGTATAACTGCTAAACTCCAGTTGAGGACCAGGGCCTTTAATAATTATATGGAAACCGGTACTATTACAAATGCCAAGAATGATTAAGGATATGAATGGATGAGAATGCTATGGTGCCTGTGAATAAGATGCTTCTATGATAGAATGTCAAGAGAATCCGATGTGATGCAAATAGAGGTTAGGTTATTAGTATTTTGTCATTTTGCAATTGTTTTTTGTGTGTCTCTTTGTTTTGTCTGTCTTTGTATTTCGTTATGTCAATAAATGTTGAGTTCAAAAAAAATTGCAGCATTGAAATATAAATTAAATAAAATATATTCAGACCAAGTTATAAAATGTTACCAATACACTAAACAACTACATTTTGAATTCGGCGATAAACCCCAAAAATTATTTGCTCGCCAACTTCGGAAACTGGACGGGGAAAAAACAATTCATAAGATTAGATCAGAAACAGGAGAACCACTAGTACAATCTAAGGATATTAATGAGAGATTTCTGCAATATTATCAAAACCTCTACTCAACTAAAACGATAGATCACCGGACAGGAATGGAAGCATTCTTACAAAAATGCAACCTTAAAGGGTTAGATTTGAAAGATGGAGAATTACTAGACGCTGAAATAACAGTAAAAGAAATTGAAGAGTCTATCAGATCGCTAAAAAACGGTAAGGCCCCGGGTCCCGACGGTATAAGCTCTGAATTCTATAAAAGAAATTATGATCTGATCGCTCCACGTTTAAAGACACTGTACGAACATATCTATGCCCAACAGAAACTACCAGAAATGCTAAATGAATCTATAATAACACATACCAAAAATAGATAAGAACCTGGAAGATCCAGGTTCATATAGAGCAATAGCTCTCCTAAAAATATTAACTAAAATCCTAGCACAAAGATTAAGCACAGTGATTAATAAATTAATACACCCTGACCAAACAGGATTTATACCAAAACGCTACTCTTCATATAACCTGAGACGATTATTCAATATTATATACTCAAAGTGAAGTACTAATGAAGATCTAGCAATTATTTCGTTAGATGCTGAGAAAGCATTCAACCAGGTGGAATGGCCCTATTTATTTTCGGTCATGAAAAATTTTCAATTGGGCGAGAAGTTTAGTACATGGGTAAAACTTTTATATACTAACTCAACAGCCAGAATATCAACAAATCAAATGTTATCAGCTAAATTTAATTTATCTAGAGGCTGTAGACAAGGATATCCGTTATCTCCGTTATTATTCGCACTCACAATAGAGCCACTAGCAGAAAGTGTTAGGTCCCATCCTGAAATATATGGTTATAATACTAAAGATTCTGAGAATAAAATTTTCCTATATGCAGATGATGTATTAATCTGCATTACAAAACCTGAATTTAGTATCCCAAACGTATTAAATTTAATAACTCAATTTGGCTCGTTCTCAGGATACAGAATTAATTGGAATAAAAGTGAAATCATGCCAATAATGGAAAGTAATCCACATATATTACAACAATTTCCCTTCAAAATAGTAAATGAAAATTTTAAATATCTTGGAATTTATGTAACAAAGCCATATACTTCTTTATTTAAACTTTTTTTTGTTTGTTTGTCAGGTTGGAAGCCGGTGACCAGTGGGGTGCCTCAGGGATCTGTGTTGGGTCCACTGTTGTTTGTCATGTACATCAATGATCTGAATGATGGGGTGGAAAATTGGATAAATAAGTATGCAGATGATACTAAGATAGGTGGTGTTGTGGATAATGAAGTAGATTTTCAAAGTCTACAGAGAGATTTGGGCCATTTGGAAAAGTGGGCTGAAAGATGGCGGATGGAGTTTAATGCTGTTAAGTGTGAAGTGCTACATCTTGGCAGGGACAAATCAAAATAGGAAGTACATGGTAAATGGTAGGGAATTGAGGAATGCTATGGAACAGAGGGATCTAGGAATAACTGTGCATAGTTCCCTGAAGGTGGAATCGCATGTAGATAGGGTGGTAAAGAAAGCCTTTGGTGTGCTGGCCTTTATAAATCAGAGCATTGAATATAGGAGTAGGGAAGTAATGTTAAAATTGTACAAGGCATTGGTAAGACCAATTCTGGAGTATGGTGTACAATTTTGGTCGCCTAGTTATAGGAAGGATGTCAACAAAATAGAGAGAGTACAGAGGAGATTTACTAGAATGTTGCCAGGGTTCCAGCAACTATGTTACAGAGAAAGGTTGACCAAGTTAGGTATTTATTCTTTGGAGCGCAGAAGGTTAAGGGGGGGACTTGATTGAGGTCTTTAAAATGATGAAAGGGATAGACAGAGTTGACGTGGATACGTTTTTCCCATTGAGGGTAGGGAAGATTCAAACAAGAGGGCATGACATGAGAATTAAGGGACAGAAGTTTCGGGGTAACGTGAGGGGGAACTTCTTTACTCAGAGGGTGGTGGCTGTGTGGAATGAGCTTCCAGCAGAAGTGGTGGAGGCAGGATCGATTTTAACATTTAAGAGTAAAGTGGATAGGTATATGGACGTGAAGGGAATGGAGGGGTATGGTCTGAGTGCAGGTAGATGGGACTAGGGGAAAACAAATGGTCGGCACGGACTGGAAGGGCCGAGAGGGCCTTTTTCCGTGCTGTAATTGTTATATGGTTATATGGTTATATTGTTATATGGTTAACTTCCCGCCTTTATTGAACAAATTACATAAGAATATTCTATATTGGAAAACACTACCTATCTCAAAGTTTGGTAGAATTAATGCAATAAAATGATTTTTCTCCCGCAATTACTGTACCTCTTTCAATCAATCCCGATATCTCTCCCAAAAATTTTTTTAAAAAGGTTGACTCTATAGTTACTAATTTTATCTGGGATTATAAGAATCACAGAATAAATAAAAAGCACTTATATAAATCAAAAATAAATGGAGGTTTAGCCGTACCAAATTTTATGTTGTATTTCTGGGCAGTTAACATTAAAAATAATTACATTTATTTAAAAATTAAAAATAAATTGAATTGAATTGAATTGAAAAAAAATATGAATTTTTGGTTGGAAGAACTGGACCAACAACCAGATTGGTTAAAAATGGAAAAGGAAGACTGTTTACCCTTTGAAATTGGATTGATCTTATTTGCTACTACTAAATTAAGCAAAAAAAACCTATAATGAAAACCCCATAATATATAGTGGAACGCGCATTTGGAAAAAATTAAAAAAGACACTAAAATTGGATAATTTATCACTACTTCTTCCCATTGTAAACAACCCTACATTTAAACCCTCAACGATGGATAAAGGTTTCTTACAATGGGAAAATCACGGAATTATAAAGATGGGTCATCTTTATAGGAAAGGTACATTCCTCTCATTCCAGGAGTTACAACAAATTTATGGACTTCACTCAAATGACTACTCCAGATACTTACAACTTAGAGACTATGCTAAATCAAATACACAGGACTATAGAAATAGAAAGACAGAAATTCTTGATGAATGTTTGAACAAACACCCCAACACAGAAAAATTAATATCTTATATTTATAATAGCCTATTAGATAACGATGCACCCGCGACGGAAATATATAGGCAAAATGAACTAGGCCAACCAATAAGGCAAGATATTTGGGACGAAAGCTTACATCATATACATCACTGTTCGTTAAATGCTAGACATTCTTTAACACAATTTAAAGTACTACATAGATTGCACTATTCAAAAACAAAATGAATTAGAATTTTCCCAAGTATATCTCCAATTTGTGAAAAATGTCAGCACTTAGAGGCTAACCTAACGCACACATTTGTAAGTTGTAAAGAATTTATAATTTTTGGACGGAAATTTTTAAGATAATTTCGGAAGTTGTCAACATCCAATTGGACCCCGGTTCAAAACTAATAATATTAGGAATATTAGAACAATATCAAATATTTACAACAAGCCAAAGAAACTTTATCGACTATAGCTTAACAATTGGGAAAAAATTAATAATAAAATTTTGGAAAGGCCCTATAACCCCCACAATTAAAATGTGGATTATGGAAATGTTGGAGACCCTACATTTGGAAAGATTAAGATTTGTCTCAATGGACAAACAAGAACTATTTACCAGAATATGGTCTCCATTCATTGATTATTTGAAGGGGCAAACCGGTTCGGCACGAGAACCTGACTGAAACCCGAATCAAGGGTTAGATGAAGAATTACATTTTATAATTCACAGACATGTCTCCAATAATGTATAATTAGCTGATTATTCCATTCCCTTTTAATTTTTTGGTTTCTTTTCTTTCCCTCTATTATTTTCTATCTAAATAAAAATAAAAATATATTGTACAATTATTATACAATTGATAATATAAACAATATTAATAATGTATGACTACTACAAACAAAATGTTTTTTTATTATGTACTTACTTCTAATAACGTTCTTCAAATGGCGCAGAAAGATCGAGAACGTTCTGCAGCAAAGACCCTACAGCTCTGCTCCGATATAGGATCTTTGTTCTGCAGATCGCCAGGTCAGAGGCACCTCATGCGCTGAAGGGGTTTTCTCCTCACTGTCGGTGTAGCTCGTGAAACCACGCCCCTCCCATCCCCTGCCCGCCTGCTCATTCCAGCTGTGGGTTTTCCAGAATCAGAAGCCGTTTCAGTCTCTCTCCACGTTTCGCAGCCCACTCACTCGCCCGCCCTTCCCTCCTCCCCAACCCCCCATCCTCTTCTCACTTCCTCCCCTCTCCTTCCTCCCTCTCCTCTCTAACTGCTCTCCGGGGAGGCCCGGTCATCTGTCCCCCACCCCCCCGACCCGGCCTGGCTCTGTCACGCTGGTGGAAGCCACGATCGGTTTGTCCCCCCGCTGCTTTTCACTTTCCTCAGATTGCTCCATGCCTCGCTCGGGCTGCCGCCCCACCCCTCTCTCTCTCTCTCTCTCTCCCCCCTCTCTCTCGCTCCCCTCTCTCTCACTCCCCCCCTCTCCTCTCACTCCCCCTCTCTCTCCCTCCCCTCCTTCTCTCTACCCCCTCCCTCTTTCTCCCCCCCCTCCCCCTGCCCTCCCTCCCCTAAAGCCCCGTCCCCTCCTCTCCACACCCTCCCCTACCCCCCCTCCCTTCCCACCCCTCTCCCCCTTCCCTCCACTCCCCTCCCCTCCCCCTCTCTCTCCCTCCCATCCTCACCGCCCTCCCTCTCCTCCTCCACCCCCCCTCTCCCTGTCTCTCCCCATTCTCTCTCTGCCCTAGTTAGTGTGTGTGGGGGTGGTTAGTGTGTGTGACGCCGCATGCCGCCCCGCGTCCCCCCACCCCCCCCCCCCCCCCCGCAAACACGCGCGGGGTAAAAATACCCAACGGGTCTGCACTTGGTCTAGTACTTATTAAAACTCTGTGTGTGACATTTTGCATTTGAAAATGTATCTCCTCGAAAACCGGACGCCAAAACGGGGAAATATTTACGTATTTCAGTAGCGATTTACTGTATGATTTTAGGAATACACTTCTCTGTAAATTTGGTCAATTATTTCCCGAGATTTTCACTAAAATTCTTCACCAAACTGATTGTTTTTTTTTTTTCAAATGTCGCCGCTTGCCAGCTGTTGACGTCACAATGCCCTTGCTTGAGGCCCACCTGCCTCCTGGCCAGCCCCCCCACCCCCAACCCCGTTCTTCAAAAGGCGCAGAATGAGCAAGTTCTGCAGATCAGGTGGAGGGAGGAGTTGAGGGAGAGCTCTGGAGGGAGATAGCCAGCAAGAGCTGAGTTGGAGGGTGGATGTTTTTTTTCCCATTTCTTTCATTAGTAGTAGGATTAGTATTAGTAGAATTAGATTAGTGTTAAGTAAGGAGGGGTTCTAGAGGCCCATGGCTTCAGGGAATGGTGGGGCTAAGGGTGGTGGGTGGCAGACTGTAGGGAAGGAAAAGGGGGGATCTAAGAGAGAGGCATCGAGCGAAAGACCCGAAATGTCAGAAGACGACGGAAATAAAGTTAGGAGAATTAGAATTGTTGAAGAATTTGTTGTGCTGTTTAAAGTTAAATGAACAAATCAAGGAGATGCAGGATTTAGAGCAGCGAATCCATTAAAAATTACCACTGCTTTGGAGAGCCAGATAGGCAAGGATTTTCAGGACAAGATTCTGTATAATGGGATGATAAGAGTTTGTTGCAAAGACAGAAAACAGTTTAATGATGCTAGGGGTGTGGGGAAATTGGTGGTCAAAGTGGAGAGTTTGGTCCCTAGAGGAAGACAGCAGGGAGTAAAGGGAGTGGTGTATGGGATGTATGCTGGCTTGTCTGAGAAAGAGATTTTAGAAAACGTTAAGGGGGCCCAGGTAACTGATGTTGTGAGATTTAAGAGTAGGAATGGAGTCGGGGACCCGCCGGTTTGCTTACGTTCAAAGATGGAGTACTGCTTCAGAGAGTGTTTCTTGGGAGTATGGCGTATCAAGTGAGGGAGTACATTAAACCACCGTTGCGCTGCTATAAGTGTCAGAGGTTTGGACATGTTGTTGGGATCTTGTCGGGGTAAAAGAAAGTGCGCAAAGTGCGGTGGAGATCATGCAATACAAAATTGCAAGGCAGAGGATCCTAAGTGCCCTAACTGTGATGGGGATCATGCAGCATGGTTTCATGATTGTGAGCGCGTTGTTCAGGCGAAGCGAGTGCAGGAAGTGAAGGATCAGAACAACGTGTCATATGCAGAGGCAGCTCAAAGGGTGGCTAGAGAACGTGGAGATGTGAGCGCTGGGACTAGAGTGGTGCTAGGAAGCCAGATCACTGTGCCAAACTTGCCATCGGCTTTTCCATCTGACATGTTGATTTTTAGTAAGGAGTCATTTCTGTCTTTTGTTTCTGATGTGTTGGTAGGAGCTAAGAAAGCAGCTAACCAGTCAGATGTCCTCAGGTTATTGGTGGGGGCAGCTGAAAGGTTCCTCAGTGTAAAGCAGTCGCCAGAAAAGTTGCATCAATACATGACGGAGAGTCAGTGCATGGAGAGGTCACAGTTGTCGAGAGCTAGTAGTATGGAGTATGTCAGTAATGTGGATGATGATGATCCTCATTAACATCATAATGTTTTATATACTTCAATGGAACGCCCGGAGTCTGAATGGAAATGGTCAAGAGTTAAAGAGATTTGTTGATGAATTTAAAGAAGCACCAGAATTAATATGTATCCAAGAGACATGGTTAAAGCCCTGTCTAGATTTTGTAATCCCAGGTTATGATTGTGTGCGATTAGATAGGTCTGATAGATCAGGTGGGGGGTTGTGCAACTTTTGTTATGACTGGGTTGCAGTATAGGAAAGTTGACATTAATTCTAATCTTGAGGTTTTGGCTGTGGAGGTTTGGAGCAGTCAGAATTCTATTACTGTGATAAATTATTATAACCCCTGTCAACCCTTGACATTGTCAGAATTTGATGAGATAATGGAGAAGGTAAAGTGTCCCGTTATATGGATTGGAGATTTTAATGCGCATAATCCTTTATGGGGTAGTGATCACAGGGATAAAAATGGTGTTATTGTTGAAGAATTTCTAGATAAGTATGAGTTGGTATTGTTAAATGATGGAAGACCGTCTAGGTATAATATTGTGAGAAACACCTGCAGCCACATAGATTTATCAATTGCTTCATCTAACTTAGCAAGAATTGGTGAATGGGATGTAATGGATAGATATACACTGGGTAGTGATCATTATCCAATTTTATGTAGGTTTGGTAGGGATTTGAGGAGAGAAGTGGAAAATAAAGTTCCTAGATATACCTTTTCTCAGGCCAAATGGGATAAATTCCAAGAGAAGGCTCAAAGTTTACTTGGAGAGGTTAATAGTGAGGGTTCTGTAGATAGTTGGAATACTTCCATTAGTCTCATGATTCATGAGGCAGCTTGTTGTACTATTCCTGTGAAGCAGGAACCTAGGTCCCGTATGTCTGTTCCTTGGAGGAATAAAGAATGTGATGAAGCTGTAAGGAATAGGAATATAGCCTATTGAAAATTAAGAAAGTATCCAATTTTGCTCAATGCAATGGAGTTCAAGCGGCTAAGGGCAGTAGCAAGACGAGTTGCAAAGGATGCAAAGAGGAATAGTTGGAGGAAGTTTTGTGGTACGTTAGGCCCTGAAACTCCAGTAAGGCATTTGTGGTCAGCTGTGCGTAGAATGTCAGGAGTATATAAAAGGAGTTTGTTACCAGTGTTGCAGAAGGGTGAGGTGGTAGCAGTTTCCAATAAGGAAAAAGCAGACATGTGTGTTGACAGTTTTCAAGCAGTGCATAGATCAGAGTGCATGGGAGTGGAGAGGTGTAGAAAGAGAATAGAGCTGATGGCAGTTAATCAGTGGAAGTTGGAGAGGAGTTTAGTAAATGATAATACCTTTAATCTGGTTTTTACCATAAAAGAGTTGAAGGATGCAATTATGGGGCAAATACCTCCCCGGGGAGAGATAGGTTGTCGTATGAGTTATTTAAACATCTGGATGACATTGTACTTGATGAAATCTTCGCTATGTTTAATACTGTGTGGGCAGAGGGTTATTTGCCAAAGGAATGGAAATATGCAGTCGTGGTCCCTATTTTAAAACCGGGCAAAGAGGCATCTGAACCTAGTTCATATCGCCCTATAGTGCTCACAGCAGTGCTCTGTAAAATTATGGAGAGGAGGGTAACCAACAGACTAGTTTATTTTTTAGAAACCAGAGGACTATTTGTTGATGTACAGAATGGTTTTAGGAATGGAAGGTCTACAATGGAGTCTGTATCAGTTTTGGATCAGGATATTAAAAGCAAGGAAATAGTAGTGAGTGTGTTGCTTGATATTGGGAAGGCATATGATTCTTTGTAGAAGGAGGGATTAATGATAAAAAATTTTGACTTGGGAGTCAGGGAACGAATGTTCAACTGGATTAAGGATTTTTTATTGAATAGAACAATACAAGTAATGGTTGGTAGTGTCAGATCAGAAACTGTAGAGATAGAGAATGGAACCCCGCAGGGAAGTGTTATCAGTCCAGTTTTATTTAATATCATGATAAACGACATATTTTGTAAATTAGAGAGAGGATTTGGTCTGTCTTTGTTTGCAGATGATGGGGCCATCTGGAAAAGAGGTCGTAATGTAGAATTTGTTTTAAAACAGATTCAAAGAGTGTTAGTGTCTGTAGAGGATTGGGGGAACACATGGGGCTTTAAAATCTCTGCCTCTAAGACTAAATATATGGTATTTGGTTTTAAAAGAAAGTTACCTAAGATAGGGCTGTATATGTATGGGTCTCTATTGGAGAAGATAAAGGTTTTTAAGTTTTTGGGTGTTTGGTTTGAAGAGCGTATGACTTGGGCTGTGCATGTAGGTAAAATTGTGTTGAAATGTGAAAAAGTTCTGAATGTTATGAGAAGTCTGGTTGGGTGTGAGTGGGGGGGCTAACAGGGAGACAATGCTGCTAATTTATCAGGCTATGATCAGATCTTCTCTTGACTATGGATGTTTTGTGTATGGGTCTGCGTCTAAAACTGTTCTGGCTAGGCTAGATGTGTTGCAGGCAAAGGCTTTGAGGCTTTGCTGTGGAGCCTTCAGAACTTCCCCAGTCCCTGCCCTGATTGTTGAAATGGGAGAAATGCCCTTATGGTTAAGGCGCATTAAGCTAGGGTTACATTACTGGGCTAAACTTTGTGGATGTAATGATACCTTCCCAGCAAGGTGTTTGTTGCAATAGGTTGATGATGGTAACAAATATAACATATTTTTTGTCATTATAAATCAGTGGGCTAGGAAGCTGGGTTTGGAACAAGGGGGTATTATAGTACATACAATATGGTTACCTGTGCCCTATTGGGTTCTTCCTGAACTGTTTATTGAGCTTGCTTTTCTTCAGGAAAAAGATAAGCGTGAGGTGACTCCAAGAATAGTGGAATATCTTAATTCAATCATATAACCATATAACCATATAACCATATAACAATTACAGCACGGAAACAGGCCCTCTCGGCCCTTCCAGTCCATGCCGACCATTTGTTTTCCCCTAGTCCCATCTACCTGCACTCAGACCATACCCCTCCATTCCCTTCACGTCCATATACCTATCCACTTTACTCTTAAATGTTAAAATCGATCCTGCCTCCACCACTTCTGCTGGAAGCTGATTCCACACAGCCACCACCCTCTGAATAAAGAAGTTCCCCCTCACGTTACCCCGAAACCTCTGTCCCTTAATTCTCAGTGAGAGTACTGATTGTTTTTACAGATGGATCTAAAGATCCAGTTAGTGGGAGAGCTGGGTTTGGAGTGTATGTGGAGCAGCTTGGGTTGAAGATTGGCCGACGCATTTCCGATGGAAGCTCTGTTCTCACGACTGAATTAATGGCAATTCAATGGGCTCTATGGTGGATTGAGGAAGCCAGTTTTAGAGAAGTCATTATCTGTTCTGATTCTGCAGCTGCTCTTGAAACTTTAAGAGTAGGGAAATCTAACACTCGTCCTGACATTCTAAATGAAATCTTGAGTGTGTTTTCTAGAATTGGGTTTGCGTGTAACATCACTTTTTGCTGGGTTCCTGGGCATGCTGGGGTGAGGGGGAATGAGCAGGTGGATCTCATAGCAAAGGAGAGTTTAAGAAGAGAAATAGATATCCATGTATCATTGGGGAGAGTGGAACTGAGAGAAATAATTAAAGAGGGCTTAACAAAAGAATGGCAGAGATTATGGAAAAAGGAGGTCAGGGGTAGACACTACTTTTCTGTACAAGCTGAAGTTAGAAAAATATGTTTCTGTACATCTCTGTCCCATAGGACTCAGTTAGACTGTGTAGATTGAGGTTGGGACATTGTGGGTTAAATTACTGTTTGGGCATTGTAGGGAAACATGTTTCTGGTTTGTGTGAATGTGGGAGTAAGGAGACAGTTAAGCATGTTTTCCTAGAATGTAAAAAGTATAGGGTAGAAAGAAAGGCATTGTTTGCTAGACTGACAGGACTTGGAGTTGAGGCTTTTTCTGTTTTATCATTGTTTGGACACAGTGAGAAACATCAGCTGATATCCAGGGCTGTTCTTCAATTCCTGCATGTTACAGGACTGTATGTAAGAATTTAGTTGAAACTTTGACCTGTGGAGGGCAGTAATACGCTTAGCAGCGTCTACACTGCCATGAATCCTATAAGAAGAAGAAGAGGTTCTGCAGATCCCGATGTCACCGACGATCATGCGCTGAAGAACCTTCTCATCGGGGCCGGCGCAGCTTGTGAACCCACGCCACGACCCCGCCCCCTCCCTCCAGCTGCTAACCGCTCCGGGTTTCCAGAGAGTCGGGCATTGTTCTCTCTCTCTCTCCGCTTTTTGCAGCCCACTGGAGGTCACCGGCTTACTATTAAAGAACCCGCACGGCCGCGCCGCTCGCAAGACCTTTGGAAAAAACCACGCTGTCTTCTTGCTCCAGCTGCCGGGAGCGAGAGATTATTGCGTTCGATAACCAGCCCTCGCCTCTGACGACGCCTCCCCCACCCTTCAAATTCTCCTCCCCCGCTCCTCTCTGTCCCCCTCATCCTCCCCTCCGTGCCCCTCTCTCTCTTCCTCTGTGTCCCCCTCTCTGCCTCTCTTTCCCTCTCTCTGCCTCTCTTCCTCTCTGACTCCTCCTCTGTGTCCCCCTCGCTTCCTCTGTCCCCCTCTCTGCCTCTGTGTCCCCCTCTCTGCCTCTTTCTGTGTCACTCTCTGTCTCTCTGTGTCCCTCTCTCCCCACTACCCTAGTACGTAACTCCTCTCTTCCCCCACTCCTCTCTCCCCTCTACTGCCCTTACCCCTCTACCCTCTCCCCCTCACTCCCCCACTCCCTCCTCCCTCTCTCCCCCCCCCCTCCATTCTATCCACCCTTCCCCCTCCTTCTCTATCCACCCTTCCCCCTCTTTCCCCTGCTATTTCTACTCCTCTCTCTCCCCTCCACTCTCTCCACCTCTCCCCACCTCCCACTTCTCCCTACCTCCCCCCCCCTCCACCCTCTCTCCTCACCCTCCACTCCCCTCTCCCCCTTTGTCCCCCTCGGTGTCCCTCTCTCCCCACAACCCTCCTCTGCACCTCCTCTCTCCCCACTCCTCTCTCCCCTCTAATGTCCCACCCCCTCTACCCTTTCTCACCCCCTCTACCCTTTCTCACCCCCTCTACCCCCCTCCTCCCTCTCTCCCCCTTTTCTCTGTCCACCCTTCCCCCCCCTCCCCCTCTCTCCCTCCTTCCCCCTCTCCCCTGCTATTTCTACCCCTCCTCTCTCTCCTCCTCCACTCTCTCTCCACCTCCCACTTCTCCCTACCTCCCCCCGCTCCCCCTTCTCCACCCTCTCTCCTCACCCTCCACTCCCCCATCCCTCTTCCCCCCCCTCCCCTCTTCCACTTTCCCTCCCTCTGCTCCCCTCCCCCCTCTCACCCCCATGCAGCCGCGCGTTGAGGGGATGGGACCCAATGAGTCCCCCTTGGAATAGTAAACTATTAAAAATCGAACATTAGCAGACACACATGTAGACCTAACAAAATAAATTGTAAATGGTGGCTGCACAATTGCCACCTATGTTTTATTAGCCTGCTTCCAGCAATTAACACAGTTAGCCTCTAATTAGCCTCAAACTAAACTACTGGGTTGTGACGGCTCCCCCCCCTCCCTCTTTTCCTCCCCCTCACCCCCTCCTTCTTCCCCTACCCTGCACCCCCTCCCTCCCCTCCGTCTTTCTCTCCCCATCTCTCTCTTTCTCTCCCCTATCTCCTCCCCTCCCCCTCCCACTCCCGCATCCCCCTCGCTCCCCTCCCCTCTCTCTCCCTCCCTCCCCCTCTCCCCTTCTCACCTCTCTCTCTCTTCCTCCCCCTCCCCTTCTATTCCCTCCCTCCCTCCCTCGCAGCGTTGGAGGGCTCGCGGCGGGGAGAGGTGAGGGCCCGGCCGGAGCGGCGCTTGGTGTTGGGTCACAGCTGCTGCCAGGACTGGGTTCAGAGTCAGTCGTTCCCGCTCCCGCCCAGCGATGGGAGAACAGTCTCCCCGGACCGGCGGCAGCGGGCCCGCTATCTGGACGCCAGGCTGACCGGCAGCGTGGCTCCGACGCCGCGGATGGAGGCGATGGACCGGGCGGGCAGACACTGGATGGCCCGGAGAAGCGGGCACTCTTTTTTCCCCAAATCATCCCGCAGGTCGGATTGGACAATATTGGAACGCAATATTCCACGGCCCTACTCGTCCAGACATGAGGCAATGTGGTGAAAATGGTGATCTGATCCCGCCCGGGACCACTGCGCATATGCAGGGAGACTCCGTCATTTTGAGTTCACAAAAGGCTGGAGAAACTCAGCGGGTGCAGCAGCATCTAAGGAGCGAAGGAGATGGGCGACGTTTCGGGTTGAGACCCTTCTTCAGACCCTTCTTCATTTTGAGTTCAATTGGTTTGCATGTTCCTCTAAGCTCTTCCTATCTATATATCTGTACAAATGTCTATTAAAAGTCATAATTGTATCCGCTTCTATTGCTTCTTCTAGCAGTTTATTAAAGGTACAAACTATCCTCCAAGCGTAAGGCTGATCCCGAGGTCCTTAAATATCACCCCAATCATCATAAGGTTATGCCCTCTAGACTTGCAATCCTCTGCCCTGGGAAATAGACTGAGGGGTTTCATTTTATCTAATCTCTTCTTGATCTTGTACACTTCAGCTCCTACATTCCAAAGACGGCCAATTTAAAATCTTAATTTATGGGCCAGTCCTATCCTTCTCCATAATTACTTTAATAGAATTGTGGTCCCTGGTCCCAACGTACTTTCTGCACTGACACTTCAGTCACTTGCACTACTTCATTCCCTAAGAGGAGGTTCAATAGTGCACCCTCAATAGGGCAATCTATATATTGTCTAGGGAAGCTTTCTTGAACACATTTAACAAATTCCATCTCGTCCAAGTCCTTTACAGAATGTAAACCAGTTATAAGGCAAGTTAAAATCTCTCACTAATGTTAAACTGAGTTCTTTTGTCAGTGCAATTAAAAAAAACTTGATTCAAACCATTGCTGCTAAAATCAATTCTTTATTCTGACAGCGCTGGATAATTCTTTAAACCTTCCAACACAGAGCTTAAAAACTCTGGGGCAAGTCGAAAGAACTACTGACTTTGGTATAAACGTAACCCATTATATAGGTAATAGACAATGATGATGCAAAAGGAGTGGCAAACTATTAACCAATCATTATGGTTTACCATACATTTAACTTATTTGCATTAACCAATCAACTAAATCCTTTCCATTGATTGACAACATGTATAGTCACATGATTTTCCCTTTTCCGGCCCCTTTACAACCTTCTTCCCCTCTGTGGTTTTCTTCAATCTCTTTGCTCAAAATCATTTTATTTCAATAAAGTAAAACCACAGATATGAAACTAATTCTCAGAGAACACCTCTCAGGATATACACATCATACAGCAATCACGCAATACATACACACAAACCATATATTTTCACTTTTGGAAAAGAAAGTTATTTCTAAAACTTCAGATTTAAACAAGGTCTAATACTTACAATCCTAATTAAAACACAATACCTTTTACAAATAATTTCCTTACAACTACATAGTTAAAATACAGTGACTTATGGATTACAAAGATTAAATATGAGTTTTGCGCCATTCTTAGAAAGTGGTAAGAACTTAAATTATTTCTAATGACAATTCCCAACTCCAGGCACACAAAGGCCATATTCTTGTCGCTCTTGATAAATTATAATTGTTTCTAACCAAGCTCGGGTCAAGTTTCATTCTTAATTATAACCTCCCCCTTGCTCATCTAACAACATTCCACACAGCAATTTGAAGATTACTATATGCAGACCCCAATCGTTTGGCTTAGATCAAAACAGAGTTACTTTCTCAATCTTCTATTGTAGTGTATTTGGGTGCTTGGAACTGACTTAAAAGAACACTCAGATACAGGAGTAAACTAACCAGCTTCTTTATTCTAGGACGCCACCTTGAGTCTCCCCCAGCGCATGCATCCTCTCGCACAAGGCATAACATATGCTAATTATATTACATACATCACACTGCTCCCCCTTTAACTTGGAGGCAGGTAACACCATTTACATTATATACATTACATCTATAAAGATAAGAAATCACCCTTATACAAAGATCACACAACAATCACCTATGCCTTATCTCTTATCCCAACATAAATACATTTAAACAGCACAAACCAAATCACAGACTCTATTACTTAGCCTTGGTGCCTACGACCCTATATAGATAACCATAAATCCTCTTTGTAACACACTAGAGCTCAGAGATGTGTCACAAAGAAAGAACAAATGGTGCCCATGTCCTGGGAAGAGACCCCATTAACAACCAACACACTAAACACCAACCTGAACCAAATACAACTTCTGGCAGCATGATTATTGCTTCAAAGCAGTAAATAAAGATATGCCTATTCAGATCAACATTTCCATGTTATGATAAGCCATCTGTTCTCCTGTGTGTGTTTGTTGTACTTTATTTCTTTGTGGAGACATGTATCTCTGAAATCCCCAACTCCAAGCCCTTCTCCTGCAACCCAACATAAGTTCCTCACACAGAAACCACAATTCGAGCAATTGTATTGTATAATATTTCCTCACTAAAACCACCCTATTATTTTTACGGCCATCAGCAATCTTCCTACACACCTGCTCGTCTAATTCACGCTGACTATTAAGAGGCCTACAGTATAGTCCCATTGAAGTGCATATTCCCTTTCCTATTTTTAAGCTCTAGCCATATAGCCTTACTGGGCAATCCCTCAAGAATATCCTCACTGAGCACTGTAGTTATGTCCTTCCTGGTCAAAACGACAATCCCGCTCCTCTTTTACTTGTATCTCCAGCACACCATAACATCTATTGCCTTGAGTCTTGCCCTTCTCTCAGCCATGTTTCTGTTATGGCAATAATATCCACGTCCCCCAAGCCAATCCATACCCTGAGTTCATCTGTCTTACCTGTTAAGCATCCAACTTTGAAATAAATGCAGTTCAAATGATTGATCTTTGCTCTCTCTTTGCCATGCACCTGTCTTTCTTTGAGTATCCTTGTCTACTCAATCTGCCTTGTTTCTGCTCTGGGACACTCCCGCTGCCAATATAGACTCCCGAATGGCATGAGCTCAAAGGTTGAGTAACTGATAGTCATAGCCTCAACAGTGTGGAGACAGGCCCTTCAGCCCAACTTGCCCACACCGGCCAACAATGTCCCAGCTACACTAGTTCCACTTGCCTGCGCTTGGTCCATATTCCTCCAACCCTGTCCTATCCATGTGCCTGTCTAACTGCTACTTAAACTGCTACTACCTCCTCTGGCAGCTTGTTCCATACATCCACCACCTTTGTGTGAAAAAGTTACCCCTCACATTCCTATTAAATATTTTCCCCTTCACTTATGTCCTCTTATGAACCTATGTCCTCTGGTCCTTGGATTCCCCTATTCTGGACAAGGACTGTGCATCTACCCGATCTATTCCACTTTGGAGAAAAGGAATATGACATTATGGGGAGAGACCCTTCTTCAGACTGAGATTCAAGGCGGAGAAGGTCGTGGGAGCACAGTGGATGGTGGGGCAGGTCGTGGGAGCACAGTGGATGGTGGGGCAGGTCGTGGGAGCACAGTAGATGGGGACAGGTCTCTGGGGCATGGTGATTAGTGGGAGGGTCTTTGGGCATGGTGGGTAGCAGGGCAGGTAGCTGAGGCACAGTGATTAGCAGGGCACAATTGACAATAGTGTTAGATTCAAGAACTGGTTTGCAGTGGTTTGAGCCTGTCGAACGGGTTTGCAGATATATAACATATGCCAAAATATTTGTGTTCCCAGAATGAATCTGTCCCCAACATCAGGGAAAGTGCTCACTGGGACTTGCCATCTCATCAACAGAATATTGAGTAACCACGATTTGTCAGTATCAGGCAACAGTGACTGCAGATGATCTTTCTGAAGATTCCCATTTTCAGGGTTAGGTCCATAGTCACTTGTTGCTGATATGAGGGTTGGGTAAAAATGCTGTTAGGGACTAGGGAGTAGCTTTGAAGGGAGTGAGTAACATATTCACTTTCTTAGGCGTCAGAGAAATATTTGGCATGCCCATGAGGATTATCTCAAAGTTATGCAAATGCACATGAGAAAATATTCTGACAGGATGTATCTCATCTTCTTAGGGCAACTGCACTATTCTCGAGTGCCTGCACCATCCAGACCATCACAATCTTGTAATTTCCTTCTATCTAGTCCATCACCACAATACAGGAAGGCTGGAAGTGTTGTGGAAATATTACATAATAGAAACACTCGGATGGTAACTTTTGTAAGGGCTAGGTCATTTGCCAGAGAAAAGCTTAAGGTTTTCAGAAACACATGTCTCCTAAAGAAATAAAGTAGAAAGAAACACATACAGGGAACAGATGAAACAAAACATAGAAACGCTAATCCGAACCTGCATAGCTTAGTTTATTATTTTGAGGCAATTATAACGCTGGAGGAAATTGTATTTGATATAATGTTGTGTTGAAGAATGGATTGCTGAATAGAGCCTCTTCTCAGGCCAGAGGTCATCTGCTCTTTCTCTATGGCACATTCCTGAGTGTGACATATAGATGAAGGGTTTATGGCTGTTTATGCTGAATTTGAGGCAGACTTCAAGGCTGAGAGATAATATACTCTGTAGTTAGCTTTAACTATGTTAAATTATAATGAGGTTGAGATAAGGGTTCGGATGCTCGGAGAGGAAAGAATCAGATTGATGGATTTGTGACCTTCCTATCTTTCAAAGAAGCGGCTGTACTTTTGAGGTAATGGTCTGAAGTTGTAAATTTACCCTTTGTTACTATAATATTTGTAAAAGGCCTTGCAGATGATATTGAAATTCCATCTCCCAGAGATAGCAGGAAAAGGGGAGGCTGTAAGTTAGAATGAAGCTGTATCGTGGCACAAAACACTTATCAATTAAGTGAACAGATTTACGACCCATGTATGCTTGGAGTTGGGAGGTGTGTGTGGGTTTGGAATTTTAACTTACAAGCTGTGTAATTTGGCAAACTCATATAATTAATGTTTGTAATACATAGGTAATAATATTTTAAACTGTGTAAAATTGTAGTGAAACCATTTATAAAATTTATTGTGACTAAGTAGGATTGTAAACATTAGACCTTGTTTAGATTTATAGAAATATCTTTCTTCTTGGTATGGAAAAAGTGTTTCGTTTGTATGACTTGTGTGATCATTGTATTATATGTGTATCTTATATTTTGGGGAGTGGTCTTTGATAATTGAGCCTGCTAGGGTTTTACTTTCTTGAAATAAAATAATTCTAAACAAAGTTAAACCACGGACAACCGAAGGTTGTAAAATGAGGCCAGAGGAGGGGGGGGGGGGGGGGGAGAGATCATGTGACTGCTGTTGTAAATCACCAGAAGGACTCAGATGATTGGTTACTAGTTTGTCATACCCTCTGTATCAGAAATGTCTAATACCTATATAATGCCTTGAGTTTGTACCAGAGTGACTAATTCTCTGGACCTGCCCCAGAGCTTTCAGCTCTGTGTTGGAAGGTTTAAAGAATTATCCAGTCCTGTAGTAAAGAATCAATTTCAACAGCAACAAGCATTTGAGTCAAGTTTTCTTGAATTTAGATTGACAAAATAACTCAGTTTAACAGTATCATCAAGGATGCCTCCCATCCTGGCCATTCTTTCTTCTGGGATAATATACAAGAGCTGGAAAACCTCAACGCCCAGACTTATAAGCAGCTTGTCTGACTTCCCAGAAGTGTAACTCTACCTCATTATTGATTTTGTTTGCACTTTAATAAATCTTTTGTGCAATGCATCATTTTGCACTGCATCTAACTTTATCACATACCTAAATGGGACCCATTGAGTCCCAGCATCACACGGGGGGCCGGTCCCCCAATGCAATATTCCACATCACCAGCAATTCCAATATTGGTGGCTAGTATTGTTGTGGGCTGAAGGGACTGGTTTCCAGAGGGCTAGTATGGACATTGTGGGCCGAATGGATTTTTGGGCTGGCGGTTCAGTCACTCAATCCTGTTGTGCTGGTAGCTTACTCACTCACGGCTGGTGGGCTGGCAGTTGACTTATGGCTATTCCTTGAAATTCCATTTCAAGCAGGGTGCAAGGCCACCAAATTCAAGTGCATTTTCTTACCACTTCAAACAGGATGTAAGGCCACCAAATTCAAGTGCAGTTTCATACCATTTCAAGCAGGGTGCAAGGCCACTAAAGACAGCGAGTCGTGACCTCTCCCTCCTCCATCTTGCAAAGACTGAGCCACGCTAACACTTCTGGGTTTTATAGTCCCTCCACCCCACCCACCAGAAGGGGTGTGGCCTTCATGGCGTGATTGACAGGAGAGCGAATCTCAACATTTTTTAAACACTAATAACTCTAACTTTTCATCGATGGGAAACAATCCTCAGCACCTGCTGAGCGGAGGAGCACTCTGAGTATGATGTCCAAAAAACACAGCCGTACGTGATAGAAGGTTAGACGTTTAATTATATAGAAGGCAAGGCAACTTTAATTAGGCAAGGCAACTTTAATTAGGCAAGGCAACTTTAGCATTTCCAACCCAAAGGCAACACAGCTTTAGCATTTCCAAACCAAAGGCAACAAAGCTTTAGCATTTCCAAACTATATTTTCAAACCACATTAAGGGCACTGACAGTAGACATGTGTACGACTCCCGAATGCAGGTGCTTCAGTCGCGTAACATAGTCAAAAACCAGGCTCAAGTTCAAGAAAATAGTATTTTATTTAATTAAAACTCAAACCTGATTCAAACAACCCAGACAAGGACAAGAATACATCAATAAACAAAGAATAACAGTGCTCCAGCCAGCCTTGCAATGGGCCGTCGAACTAGAGTCTCTAACCTGCCTAAATGGAAATATCCCTTAAACAAAAAACACAAAAACCCTCTGGTCAGTCCTTATATTAATTGACAAATGTAACTAATAATACACGAAGTTCTATGCCATGTGGCCAGGCCTCCTGCAGCTCAGACCAGCAACCTGCTCCCGAGCCAGGGTCGATGAAGAGAGAGTGAATGCTGGGAGATTCTGGTATTTAAGCTTCCGATGAGTCACCAGCTTGGCCAATCGGGTACAGGAGCCCTTAACCCCTTGATTCCTGACTCCCAGCCACAGGGCCCACACTCAGGAGAGAAACACAAGAGCTAAGTACATAGCCTTCACCGGGGGGGGGGGGGGGGGGGGGGGGGGTGGGGGGGAGGGGGAAGTACCTAACAACGTGTTCAGTGTTATTCACAGCTCAGACTGAGAGACATGACCCTCTCGCTACCCCATCTTGCAGAGACCTTTGTCCTGTGCAGCGGAGGGAGACTCTGAGTAAGATGGCCATAAATCACAGCCGTACGTGGCAGCGTTTTTTCTGAAATCAATATACAGAACAACAGGAAGTGGTCAAGATCAGACTTTTAGTAATATAGATATGGTTTACTCTGGTCTCCATGAGAACAAGGAATTTCATTGCATCGTAATGTACATGTCAGTAAACAAATCTGCATCTGGTCAGGAGCATCCTTACTCTTGGTGAGATAGAACAAATGATTGGACCTGTCCATGTCCCTTTGTGTGTATGTCTATGTGCTGTTAATTTTGTGCTTGTGTGTGTGTGTGTGCTTATGGGGTGCAATTATACTACAGTAAATCAACGTTGTAGCCTTTGGTCTCCCTCCATCTACAAACTCCTTTGCAATTGAGCATGTGCTTGTGTTATCAAGAAAATTAAGATGCCTCTTGTGTACTGGCCACTTCAATTGCATTTGTCTAAGTTTGCAACTAGGTGGTGTTGTCCACTATGAGAATTTAAGGATCAGAAGCAGGAGGCCACTTGGCCTTTTGTGGCTGCTGTTGTTTATTCCTACAGTAAATCCAAATACATCTGCTGTAAATTCACATCCACAGGTTCTGTTTGTTGCAGGTTCAAAGAACGACAGCAAATTTGCCAAACATAATTTTTTCCCTCATAAAGCAATACCGATTTGCTTGATTACATTGAACTTCTCTGAATGGCTATTTCTTCCCTGAAGATAGACACGACATGCTGGAGTAACTCAGCAGGACAGGTGGCATCTGTGGAGAGAAGCCTTTCTCCGAGATGCTGCCTGTCCCACTGAGTTACTCCAGCATTTTGTGTCTATCTTCGGTGTAACCAGCATCTGCAGTTCTTTCCTACACATTTCTTCCATGACTTAGTTTCCCACTTTTTACTCCTTTCAAGTACAAGAGAGCCACATGTTTTCCAATCCACTGGTGCTCCCCAGGAACATTTTCATGATAAGGATTTTGTTCAAGTTCTTCATTACAATATGAAACAAATCCACTTATTATCTTTGGGATATGTTTCAGTGTTTTCTACTCTGAAGAAGAATGCAAAGTATTGGTTTAACTAATCTGCCATTTCCTTGTGCATGTTATGAATTCCCCAGTTTCTGCATCTAGTGGTTCCACATTTACCCTTGCTACCCACTTCCTTTATATATAGCTGTAGATGCTCATGCTATTTTGCTTTGAAAAATTCGACAGATTTCACTAATAACCAATTTTCTTTCTCCTTATTAGCTTTTCAATCTTTTGCTGCTGGCTCGTTAATTAAAATTGGCAATTTTGTGTATTACCCAGAGCCCTTGCTGTTTCTTAAGCTCTTATTTTTGATTTAAGATTTTCTTTGACCTCCATTTGTATAAGTACAAATTTATTATCGTCATGTGCATTTAGACATAGTGAACCCTTTTATTTTATCTATCTATCTATCTACTAAAAGTCTCATCTTGTATGTGTGGGTAGACAAAAATGCTGGAGAAACTCAGCGGGTGAGGCAGCATCTATGGAACGAAGGAAACAGGCAAAGTTTCGGGTCTTGACCTGACCTGCCTAATTCCTTCGCTCCATAGATGCTGCCTCGCCAGCTGAGTTTCTCCAGCATTTTTGTCTACCTTTGATTCTTCAGCATCTGCAGTCCCTTCTTAAACATCTTGTATGTGTGTGTGTGCGTGTGTATGTCTGTATGTTTTGTATCTTCCTCAAAATGCTAAGCGTTAGTGCTTAAATTTTTACATTATCTTAACACATTTTTCCCGTCCAGGCCGTACTTAGGTTCACTTAAGATTTCATCCTATATTTCACGTTATTCATGATTAAAGTTAAAAAAAAAAGCCCAAAACCACTTATCACAGAGAGCCTTTTCCAGCAGCTTCCAGTGATGATGTACATTGCCACTCACAGTGCACCAATCACAATGGGCTCTCAAGCTGCCCAGTGCCACAATGACATCACAATGGGATGTTGCCAAAAGTAACCGCAGCTACTCTCTGCCTTTTTCCAGGAGCTTCCAGTGTTGATGCTATATATTTAATGTTATTGATGATTAAAGCGTAAAAAATGCCAACTCTAACAAGATTTGTACTCTTAAAATCCTTCCTCCCAGCTTTCAACACACTTCGATACCAAGTTGCAAGACAGGAACACTCTGAACTTTTCACCTCAATGGGATATCACAGCAAGTGCTTCAACAGGAGGGGGAGAGCGAATTGGTATTGTAATTGGAACCAAAGATACTAGAGGAGCAAGATAGGCCACTCCTCCGAAATCCAATGGACTGACGTGTGGTACGTAACGGAACGTCACGGCCGCCATTTTCTAATGCGACACGACTTCCGGTATGCCTCCCGTTGTGCACTCCGCTCTATCATCCTTGGTGTAATCAGTGTTGTAGGGAACAGTGTTTGATATAGCGCATCTATCACCTCACATATTTTAGTTAAGTTTATTGTAAATGCTTTCCCCCTGTTCCCACATTTCCCTCCCCAGCCTCCTCCTTTGCGTAGTTTCCCTTGCATTGTATTGTGCGGTTTCCCTTGTATTGCTTTATCACACACTGTGCACAAAATTAAATTTAACTTACATATATATTTATATGAATGTGTGTTTGTGTGTGCCTGGATGTGAGAGGCAAGTTAGAGATAAATAAAGTTCATTCTCATGGATCAGAAGCAACTTTGATTTAAAGCATCATTATTACTTTCTTTATCTTATATGTAAGATGATGTACATCAAAAGCCTTTCTCCCATAAAAGGCAATTAATATAATATATTTCAGAAGCAATATACATAAATATAAGCACAATTATATATATATTTATTATATAATATATATACACACACATATGTACACACACATACATACACAAGTATACATACATACACATGCATATATACACATACATGCATATATATACTTATATATACACACATATATATATATATACATATATCTATATATATATATATATATATATATATATACACATATATATACACACACACACACACATATATATATATATATATATATATATATATATATATATGTATGATCATTTTCCAATGTTCAATAGATTCAGGGTCAGTTCCTGTGGATTGGAGGATAGCTAATGTTATCCCACTTTTCAAGAAAGGAGTGAGTTAGAAAAACGGAGAATTACAGACCAGTTATCCTGACTTCGGTGGTGGGAAAGATGCTGGAGTCAAATATTAAAGATGTAATAATGGGGCATTTGGATAGCAGTAAAAGGATTAGTCCAAGTCAGCATGGATTTATGAAACAAAAATCATCCTTGACTAATCATCTGGAATTTTTTGCCGTAAGGTTCGATGTTGGGACCGCAACTGTTTATCATATATATTAATGATTTGGAAGAGGGAATTAGGAACAAAACTAGTGCATACATACCTACATATTTAAATACAGCCGATATGTTGGTCAAATAACATGGGGATATTGCTTTTTTTGAGATATGGATTTTTGAAATGTGCATGTCTCATAATGACACATTTGTGGGTCAGCAGTATTTTGCAACAACCCCTACAATTTCAAATAATTCTAAATTGAACTTCATATACAAGGAAAACACTTTTTATTTACATCATTTTGTGCGCGACATATAAAGGGTTGCAGTGTTTGGCATAGCAGCTAATCAACAAAAGTGATGACAAATTCAACATATTTCAAACAAAGGTCTAAATTGCCAACTTATATACAATAACTAGACTAAGTGGGACCCGTTGGGTCCCAGCATCACATGGGAGGGCTGGTCACCCAACGCAATATTCCACCTTTTCACCAATTCCAATGTTGCTGGCCAGTTGGGGGGGGGGGGGGGGGGGGGGGGGGGGCTTTTTGTTGCACTAGTATGTGTGTTGTGGGCCGAAGGGACTGGTTTCCAGAGGGCTGGTATGGACATTGTGGGTTGAATGGATTCTTGGGCTGGCAGCTCAGTCACTGTGGCCAGGCAGCTCAGTCACTGAGGCCTGGCAGTACAGACACTCAGACCTGGCAGCTGAGAAACTGCCATAAATTCTGCCCAAAACAGGTGACAGACTCTGTGAGAGAGAAGGGCGGAGAGGGTGGACTGAATGGATTATTGGGCTGGCAGTTCAGTCACTTACTCACAGCTGGTGGGCAGGCAGTGCAGTCACTGACAGCTGGTGGGCTAGCAGTGCAGTCACTCACGCCTGGTACGCTGGCAGTTCACTCAGTCACCCCTGCTCCCTTCACCCTCCCACTCTGCTCCTTGCCATTCCCCTCCCCCCACGCATTCAGTCCATCTCCTCACAACCTCCCCCCATGCACTCTTAGTGGCTCTCCCACAGAGCATCCATTGCTGCCCATTAGATTCCCATTGTGATGAAGAGCACGCAGGCATGGAAAGTGGAAAAAGGATTTATTAAAGTTTACAATGTGAATGACTCTTAAAATATCAGAACAATTTAAATGTCAAAGATGAGAATTATTAAGTTCTTTCTTGTTGTGTCGTGTCTCTTGTTGCTCTTCACTGCGTCTTCATGTTTCTTAATGTCATCTGAAATTACAGAAAGTATCATTTAGGATTAACTAATAAGAAAGAAATGATTATAACTACATGCCTGCAGAATGGATGATGTTTCACTTGTTGAGTGCAATTGTTTTCAGTTGTGTGGAGAGACCTGTTTATTGAAGATGCTTTTTGCCTCTAATATGTCAATTTATCTTAAATGTAGATGAGCTTATTAAAATCTTCTTACAAAGACCATGAAGTATTTTCTTTCTAGCCTCCTTTGGACCTAAGGCATAGCAGGGCTGCCAGCTCTCACACAGAGGGAAGGGAGAGGGGTAGAGGAAGGAATAGAGAGAGGGGTAGAGAGAGGGGTAGAGAGAGGGAGGAGAGGGAGGAGAGAGAGGGGGGAGAGTGGAACGATGGCACGTTATAATGCGCAGCCGTCCCATTCCGACCGCCGTCGCCGAACCCCCCACCCCTCCATTGCACCCCAATCTTTGATTGCACCCTTCTTCACGGCGGGCTTGCGATCTTTGTTTGTGATGTCTCGATAATTCGAGGGACATAACCGGTAACAGCCGCCGTGTTCCCGGACTCCCGGAATCTGAGCTCGAAAAACGCATGGGCCAAATGCCAGTCTGCTTCAAGTGGATCTTAGTTTGGGGGGCTCTAAAATTGAAAGGCCTGTGCTTGATCTGTGGAGGTCTCTTGATTGGCCTCTGTTCATCTATGAGAGGGCCAAATTGAGAGAGAGAGGAGGGAGGGAGGGGAGGGAGGGGAGAGGGAGGGGGGGGGGAGGGAGGGGGGGGGGGGGGAGGGGAGAGGGAGGGAGGAAAGGGAGGGGGAGGGGGAGAGGGAGAGGAGAGGAGAGGGAGAGGAAGAAAGTTTGCTGCCCCTGTACAAATATCTGAAGGGGCTGTTCCTGGTTGCAATTTAGTTCCACGATACTGGTGTTTGGACACAAGGCAGGGTGGGGAGGGCCGATCGGGAGAGCTCCCTGTCTGTTTTCTCCTGGGCTTGGCCAAGATGGCCATTCGCGGGTCCAGGAAGCGGGCGGTCGATGGTCACACCAGTGTCAGCTGCCTGCCCGTCTTCCGGGCCTATGTCAGTGCTCGTGTGTCCCTGGAGTGGGAACACGCAGTGACCACGGGGACGCTGGAGGCCTTCCGTGACACTGGTCGCCGCGGGGGGAGGAGAATGCGCTGCCATTGAGGGAGAGGGGGGGGGTAGGGAGGGGAGAGGGGTTATGGAGGGAGGGAGGGAGGGAGTAACTGAGGGTAGGGAAAAGGAGAGTGAGGGAGAGGTGAGGTAGGCAGTGTGGAGGGGAGGAGGAAAGGGGAAAGAGGGATGGTGAAGAGGAGGGTGGAATGCATGGGGATGAGGGAATGGAGGAGGATAGGGTAGGAAGAGGGATGGCGAAGTAATGTAAATATTAAACGCAAAGTTATTAACTTTAACTTAATTTCTGCCGTTAGTGCGAGCCCATCAGCCGCAGTTTGGTGGAATATTGTATTGGGGGATAGGGTCCAACGGGTTCGCACTTGACCTCTACACCACCAACTGGAACTGCTTCCGATTATCCACTTTGCACAGACGCCTCATCATTTTATACATTTCTATCAGATCACATCTCAGCTTTTTCTCCAATGAAAACAGTTCTATTCTCTCTAATCATTCTTTGTAACAGAAGCTTCTCATCACAGAAACCATCTCCATAAATCTTTAGTGGATCACCTGCCTTTGTATTCCTTCCTATACAGTCATGAGGTAACCATAACAGAGAACACAAATCTGGCCAGAATAATGTTCTATAAAGTTTTAGCAATGCTTCTCTGTTTTCAGACAAAATGCCTTTGTAAACTCCAGATAAACTCCAGAACTGTGTATGGCTTATTTATCACTTTCTCAATTTCTCCTCTCACTTTCAAAGATTCCATTGGATTTTATGGTATGGATACAGGCCTTTGAACCCACTACATCTACATGGACCAGTGGACATCCATCCATATTACCTGTTTTTGTCCTACTGTATATCACTCTAAACAATTTATATCAAACTTACCCGTACAAGTGTCTTTTAAACATTGTTTACTGTACCCACCTCTACATCTTCCTCTGGCAGCACATGTATAAAAAAAAACTTGTCTCGAGTCCCTTTTGAAACTTTCCCCTCTCACCTACACATTCTAGTTTTGGATTCCCCACCCTTTGGAAAAAGACCATGATCAGTCACTAGCCTTGCCCCCGTTCATCTGCTGCTGATATTGTAATTCGCCTCACTTGTTTACTCAAGAATTCACTTTTCCAATCCTCTCTTGACCAACCTCTAATCTTTCACCTTTTACAGCTTGAACTTACCCAAGAATTTATTGCTCCATGTCCATTCATTCGTCGCTTGTGCTTCCTAAATAACACTAAAATCGTTCTTCCATGGGAAGGAGTCCTCGCCCCCCATTGATGACCCCTACTCCCGTCTCCAACGGACCCCCTCCTCTTGGACTCCCCCTCATGGCTTTAGACCTTTTTATTTTAAACTGCCGGCGGGACATCAACTTCTTCACTCCCGTCTCACTCTAACCTCTCCCCCCCGAACGTACAGCCCTCCACTCACTCTGTAACAACCCAGACTGGGTGATCAAACCTGCCGACAAGGGAGGTGCCGTGGTAGTCTGGCGCACTGATCTCTACAAGGCTGAGGCCACGTGCCAACTCTCAGACACCTCCTCCTACTTATCCTTGGACCATGACCCCGCAGACGAGCACCAGGCCACTATCTCTAGCACCATCACTGACTTCATCAACTCCGGCTCCCTGCCCTCCCAAGCCTCCAACCTCATCGTTCCCCAGCCCCGCACAGCACGATTTTACCTTCTCCCCAAAATCCACAAACCCGACTGTCCTATCAGACCATTGTTTCTGCCTGTTCGTGTCCTGCTGAACTTATTTCCACATACCTCGACTCCATCCTATCCCCCCTGGTTAAATTCCTCTCTACCTATGTTCAAGACACCTCACACGCTCTTCGTCGACTCCAGGACTTCCATTTTCTAGGCCCCCATTCTCTCACCTTCACCATGGATGTCCAGTCACTCTACACCTCCATCCCCCACCAGGAGGGTCTCAAAGCCCACAGTTTCTTCCTTGACCGGAGAACCAACCAATCCCCGTCTACTGATACTCTTCTCCGCCTAGCGGAGCTGGTCCTTACCCTTATTAACTTTTCGTTTGACTAGCTATGCCTGCCTCTTTGTAGGGTACGTCAAACAATCGTGTTTGAGACGTACCGTGGCCCCATCTCTGAACTCTACCTCCGCTACATCGACGACTGCATTGGTGCTACCTCCTGCACCCACACACAACTCACTGACTTCATCCATTTCACCACTAACTTCCATCCGGCACACAAATACACCTGGACCATTTCCCTACCATTTCGTGACCTCACTATCTCCATCGCAGGTGATAGACTCCTGACTAACATCCACTATAAACCCACTGACTCCCATGGCTATCTGGACTACACTTCTTTCCACCCTGCTTCCTGTAAGGACTCCATCCCCTACTCCCAATTCCTCCGTCTACGCCGCATCTGCACCAAGGATGTGGTGTTCCACACCAGGGCATCGGAGATGTCTTCATTCTTCAGGGAACGTGGGTTCCCCTCTTCTACCATAGTTGAGGCTCTCACCAGGGTCTCTTCTATACCCCGTGACTCCACTCTCACTCCCCATCCCCGCACTCGTAACAAGGGCAGAGTCCCCCTTGTCCTCACCTTCCACCCTACCAGCCGTCAAGTACAATAAATAATCCTCCGTCATTTTCGCCACCTCCAAAATGACCCCACCACTTGCCACATCTTCCCATCTCCTCCCTTGTCTGTTATCTGCAGAGACCGCTCCCTCCGTAACTCCCTGGTCAATTCGTCCCTTCCCACCCGAACCACTCCCTCTCCAGGCACTTTCCCTTGCAACCGCAAGAAATGCTACACTTGTCGCTTTACCTCCCCCCTTGACTCCATTCAAGGACCCAAGCAGTCTTTCCAGGTGCGGCAGAGGTTCACCTGCACCTCTTCCAACCTCATCTATTGCACCCTCTAGATGTCAGCTGCTCTACATCGGCGAGACCCAGCATAGGCTTGGTGATCGCTTTGCCGAACACCTCCGCTCGGTTCGCAATAACCAACCTGATCTCCCAGTGGCTCAGCACTTCAACTCCCCCTTCCATTCCGAATCCGACCTTTCTGTCCTCAGCCTCCTACATGGCCAGAATGAGGACCACTGTAAATTGGAGGAGCAGCACCTCATATTTTCGCTTGGGCAGTTTGCACCCCAGCGGTATGAACATTGACTTCTCTAATTTCAGGTAGTCCTTACTTTCTTCTCCCCTTCTCTGCTCTCCCTCAGCCCACTGGCTCCTCCTCTTCCTTTCTTCTTCCCCCCCATTCCCCACATCAGTCTGAAGAAGGGTTTTGGCAGCATTTTTTTCTAACTAAAATTGTTATTCTTAGTTTGAAATTCCATTTATTTTTGCAATCCTATAATCTGCTCCAGAAATTTCAATCTCTGTGCTTTCCCTCCAACCTAATTCCCGTGATATTAATGACTTTTTTTTGTAAGTAGCAATCCCTTGCTGCCAGGAATAAAGCCAGACAGAGCACTCAGCATTAACCTTGGCACCAAATTTAGATGGAACCATGTCATCCCAACCCAGTTGACCTTGCAAAGTACTCCTCACAAATATCTATAGCCTGGTGTCTAAATTAGGACATCATCAAACAACTCTATTTTAACAGGCACTGTTTCAGCATCATACCCTACAGACAATGTGCCAGACTCCTGCATCACAATCCCTGGGTATGCGTTGTCCTATCACTGGTAGGACAGATCTACCAGAGATCAGGACAGTCATACGTAGACAGGATTGAGTGACCATGGAAGACCTCAGCATAAATTGCTTACTCTGTGAAGTCTCGTGATATTTGGGGTGAAATCTTGGGAAAGCACTTTCTAATTACCACTGACCATCCTCCCTCACCTGATGAACATGCGCTCCTCTGTACTGGTGAGAAGCATTGACAGCTGCAAGGGCACAGAATGTATGTTGAGGACTCCAATCACCAAGAAGTGGTTTGATAGCAACATCAGTGACCAATCTGGCGAAGACCAAAAGCTAGAACCTAACAGTCTGGGTCTGAGGCACATAGTGTCAAACCGACACAAACGATAAACCTCCGTGGTCCTCATCAATCTACGGTTTTCGTGTTCGTCCTCTAGATCTGCACAAGTACTTGAGAGTCTTCAAGGTACAACAGAAGTCTTTATTACATTACTTCAATGTTGGTAGCAAGACAACTCAAAAAGGCTGCACAAACAGAATCTGACTGCACACTCACTGTCCATAGACAGGATAAACTATATACACAACATCTCCCTTTGTCTTGTGCTGCGCTACCTGCTGCACGGGAGGAGCAACGGGTCCTCCCACCCCACACAGTCCACCAAACATCACATTCCCCCTTTCCAGTTTGAACGTCTCCATTTGGCTGGACCTTACTTCACTCTTTCACTCTTTTTTTCCAGCGTTTTTTGCATTTCACAACTCTTGTTAAAGGCTCAGAATCAACAGAGTTTTCCTCAGCGTTCTCTTTTGAAGAGATATCAGTATTTTATCTCTACTTGGCTGTAGTTTTTCTCGGCGGTCATCAGCATTTTGGATTCGAATGCGATTGGTTCTTCTTTGCTGTTTGGCGCCATTTGTAAGATTACTGCTCCAAGATCAGACGGCGATGCATCGGCTGCCAGCGAGATCGGCTTGATGGGTCATAGTGGACCAAACGCGTCTTCTGGGTGTGCATCTCTTTCAACCTGGTGAATGCATGGTCACACTCTTTGGACCAGTGCCATTCGACGTCCTGTTTTCTCAGGTTGTTCACACACTTGCTGACCATGTTGCAATCCGTGGTAGATGACAATGCCATAGTTGATCCATCTTAGATCAAGGCATTCATGTCAAGCTTGAAAGCATGGATCCAGTTAATGGCGCACAAGGATGTACCTTCTTTGCCAACGATGATCAGCGGCAATATCTGTGTCATACCATTACAGGAAACGGCGACTGTGCATTTGCCTTCTGTGGGAATGGGCTGTCGTCCATATCCGAAAAGGCGGATGTTGGCCAGTTTCAGTTTTGGCGATCCGATCCACTAGCGACACAGCCGCACCAGTGCCCACCTGGAAATGTAGATCGACGTTCGAGACCTGCAGCAAAATCCTTGCTTGTCGGTGTTCGTGGACACACCGAGTACAATAGAAATGGTCTCCGCCATTTGGGCTTTCTTGCCCTTTCTCCGCTGTCCTACAGATTGACACACTGCCTGGACATGACCTTTTCATAACAAACGGACTTGATATACGGGCACTTACAGTGATGATGATCAGTCGAGCTGCACCGGTAGCAGGGGTTCGTTCCTCCCCCCACAGGGGACGGCTCTTCTGAAACTGTCCCACCTGCTCCGGATTTGCTCTGGGTCGATCAACTGGTTTCTGGCGTTGCAGCCGAGTCTAATGAACTGTATGCACCTCCTGAGGGAGCTTCGACGCTGTTTCGCCAGCCATTTTGTGCAGTTCTTTACTCAGCAGTTCAGCCATCTTACCACACTGCAGCACATTCGCCTGCTGGATGAATGCGTGCCTGCAACCAATGACCAGTCTATCCCGCAACGCATTATCGTGGCATTTTTTGCAGCATTGACTTTTAAAATCACATGCCTTTGCCTTGGTGCGAAGTTCGGCAAGAAATTTGGTAATCGATTGCTCTTCCTGTTGCACCGTCAACGCGAGCTACAAGGAAATTTCGACTTTCTTCGAAATGCAGCTGCAAAGCCTTTGTGATTTCAGCATATGAGGCTTCAGTTACTTCTTCCGTAAGTACATTTTGAAGCAGTGCAAATGTTTCTGGAGATATTGATGAACACAAGAGAGCCTTCTTCCTCTGGTCAGTCGTAATTGCTATACTTTCAAAATAAAACTCAGCTCGCATTAAATACGACCACCACCTTTCTCGTTCCAGATCGAAACGATGGAATTGCCGAGACATGGGAGTTTGAGTTTACTACAGAACTAAAAAAAACATTTTTTTTTAAAACAAAAAATAGGCTCTTATCTGGGTCCTTGGACACAATCCGAAGAATCCCACTTCTGACACCACTTTCGTGTTCATCTAGGTCTGCACAAGTACTTCAGAGTCTTCAAGGTACAACAGAAGTCTTTATTACATTACTTCAATGCTGGCAGCAAGACAACTCAAAATGGCTGCACGCACAGAATCTGACTGCACACTCACTGTTCACAGACAGGATAAACTATATACACAACATCTCCCTTTATGCTGTCCAGCACCACCTGCTGCACAGTTGGAGCAACGGGTACTCCCATCCCACAGTCCACCAAACATCACAACGATGGTATTGGAAGTACTTCGCACTACATTCATTGTTTAGACAAAGACACACTTCATCACATTGCATGGCATTACAATCATATGAAATGGAAGAGGCTCAGAACAAACCTGGCGGCTCCAATCCAGCTACCTATTAGGCACTGTGGACCATGTGCAATAACATATAAATATACACCATCTCAATCCATAACCTCATGGCTCAGCAAATCCCACATTCCACTACTATGATCAAACCAGAGCATCAACCTTGCTTCAATAAGAAATGAAGATGGGCATTAAAGAAGCAACACCATGCACACCTATAAATTAGGTTTACTGTGAACCAGGACAACATTGTTCTCAACAGCAAAACACAGCATGCAATAGACAGAGCTAAGTGATCTTAACCAACTGATTAGATCAAAACATTGCAGTCTTATCATATCTAATTATGGAAAAAATAAGAGGCCAACAAACTGAGGAGGCTCTGAGAGCATCCCCATTCACAATAATTGTGAAACCCAGTGTGTGAGTGTGAAAGCTGATGCTGAAAGATTTGCAATCATATTGAAACAGAAGTGCCGAATGGATGATCCATCTTTGCTTCCTCTGGAGGTCCTCACCAACATAGAATAGTAGAACAGAAGAACATGCAGAATGCTGGAAGAATCAAGATTCAAGATTGGTAGCACAAACAGGAAGGCAGATTACTATCTAAATGGCGTCAAGTTGGGAAAAGGGGAAGAACAACGGGATCTGGGGGTCCTTGTTCATCAGTCTATGAAAGTAAGCATGCAGGTACAGCAGGCAGTGAAGAAAACGAATGGCATGTTGGCCTTTATAACAAGAGGAGTCAAATATAGGAGCAAAGAGGTCCTTCTGCAGTTGTACAGAGCCCTAGTAAAACCACACCTGGAGTATTGCGTGCCGTTTTGCTCCCCTAATTTGAGGAATGACATTCTTGCTATTGAGGGAGTGCAGCATAGGTTTACAAGGTTAATTCCCGGGAATGGCGGGACAGTCATATGCTAGGAGAATGGAGCAGCTGGGCTTGTACACTCTGGAGTTTAGAAGGATGAGAGGGTATCTCATTGAAACATATAAGATTGTTAAGGGTTTGGACACGCTAGAGGCAGGAAACATTTTCCCGAAGTTAGGGGAGTCCAGAACCAGGGGCCACAGTTTAAGAATAAGGAGTAAGCCATTTAGAACAGAGACGAGGAAACACTTTTTCTCACAGAGAGTTGTGAGTCTGTAGAATTCTCTGCTTCAGAGGGCGGTGGAGGCAGGTTCTCTAGATGCTTTCAATAGAGAGCTAGATAGGGCTCTTAAAAATATCGGAGTCAGGAAATATGCAGAGAAGGCAGGAATGGGGTACTGATTGGGGATGATCAGCCATGATCACATTAAATGGCGCTGCTGGCTCGAAGGGCCGAATGGCCTACTCCTGCACCTATTGCCTATTATATATTGTCAAGATTCAATTTAATTGTCACATGTACCAATTAAGGTACAGTAAAACATTGAGTTACCATGCAGCCATACTAAGTAAAAATGCAAAAATACACACAGCACATAAAATAAAGTTTAACATAAACATCCACCACAGTGGAATCAACATTCCTCACTGTGATGGAAGGCAATAAAGTTCAGTCATTCTCCTCCTATGTTCACCTGTGGTCGGGGCCTTGGACCCTCTGCACTTGCTGTTGCCGACGGTCCGCTGTTCAAACCCTCTCGTCGGGGTGATCAAAACTCCGGCATTGGGACAGATCAGAACACTCCGGGGCATGGAGCTCCTGAATCGGCCGCTTCTTACCGGAGACTGCTGGGTCCAACATTGGCGATCCTCGACATAAGAACCCAGGCTACGTGATGGTAAGTCCGCGCCGCGCCCTCGGCTTGATGCTCCGGGCAGGTCTCCAGGAAAGGCCGCACCACTCCACGTTGTAGGCCGCAGGAAGGAACGGAGATTTGACACGGAGAAAAATTGCATCTCCGTCGAGGTAAGTGACTAGAAAAAGTTTCCCCCGATCCCCCCCCCACCCCCAACCCCCACCATCCCCACCCCCACCACCCCCAACCCCCACCCCCCACATGAAACATACCAAGAGACATTAAAACAAACATTCAAGACATACTTAAAATAATAAAAACAGTGAACGGACAAGACAGACTGCTGGTGAGGTGGCAATTCAGTAGGGTTTTGGGCAGTGTCTGATTACAGGGTTCTGATAACAAATTTGTATAAGTGGACTTTTTATGCTGATACCCTACATCAGGACTGAGAAGGAACAGAAAAAAAATTCCAGTTGAGGGGTGGAATAGAGACTGGTCTGTGATAGTTGGAACCAGTTACGGAGGAGATGGGTAGATGGAACGTGAAGAAGAGGTAGTAGGATCAAGGCTAATAGGCGATAGGTGGAACCAGATGAGCAGTTGATACCACGAGCAGGGAAGGAAGGGAAAGATAAACAAAGGAAGAAGAAAACTTGGTGGACAGGTGAATATGTGTAGGACATTAGGGTTGTTGGAAAATTCAATTTTATACCATTGGGTTGTATGCTACTTAAGCAGAATATAAGATGTACAGAAGATATGCACTTCAAATCTAGTCAATCTGATTCAGAAATTGTGGAAAGTTTATGAGGTATGTCCTGATTACAAAATCAGAGCGGCATTTGACTGAATACAGTTTCAAGGAACCATGGCAAAACTGAAATCAAGAAGAAAGTACTCCAATATCTCACACGAAGGAAGACGGCTGTGGTTGTTGGTAAATAACAATTCCTGTAAGGAGATATCACTGCATGAGCTTCTGAAGCAGAGTCCTTGCCCAATTATTTTTAATTGCCTTATCCATGACATTCATTCCATCATAAAGTCAGAAGTTAAGTGATTCAATGCTGACTGCACAAAGTTCAATCTCATTCAATACTCCTTGGCAAATTAAGCACTCCATGCAACAGGACCCAGGCAACATTGAGCCAAGCGATGATAAATGGGAAGTCTTGCCCCCTTCCCTTGACATTTAATGTCGTTATCATTTAGCATTAGCATAACTACTGTATATCAATATCAACAACCTTGGAGAAGATGATCAAGTGTGCTTACTAGCCATAAAAATAGGTCAGAGGCTGGAGTGAACACCAGGTCCAACGTGTAAAACAACATCCACAAGGAGTTGTGCGGAAGGTGGGAGTGACATACAACAGGATCGCATTGGAGTGACAAGGTATGAAGGTGCAGATGGGTGCATGGAAAGAACCAAGAAGCTGTATCCCATTGAAGGGGTGAAAGGTTGGAAAATATCACTCCATAACACATTGGACAAGATCCCAGGGAAGCATGAAGGAGTCTTTCACGCTGGGAAGGCAGATTTGACAAAATAAGATGGAACTGCAGATGCTGGAGAATCGAGGGTACACAAAAGGCTGGAGAAACTCAGCGGGTGCAGCAGCATCTAAGGAGCGAAGGAGATAGGCGACGTTTCGGGTCGAGACGCTTCTTCAGACAGGACGCGAAGATAACTTCACACAGCAAAGTACGGAAGCACGAGTCTCGCAGAAGATCGCAACAAGAGCTTTAGATAGGAGAGGAAATTCAGGAAGTGTTGAGGGCGTCTAGGCACGGTTATGTCTCAGGGAAAAGGTCAGACGTACCCGTGGGGAGCGGCGGGACATGTTCCTCACGGCAAGATCTCAAGGGGTTAGCGAGGCGGGTTTGGCGCAGCAAGGGAGGGGGTTGACTGGGCGAGACTTGCGGCTGAGGCGGGGCGGAGCGGAGAGGCGCGGTCAGGGCCGGCGCTCGGTGGACCAAGGGCGGGAAGGGCGGAGGCAGGCAGCTGGAGGGAGGAGTCAATCTGCCGCCGGCCGCTCGATACACGGACTCATCGCACACCGGGACATCATGACGGAGAACGGCAGCGGGGGCGGCTTGGACTCGGAGCCGAATGGCGGGCTGTGCTGCGGCTCGGAGCCGGGCGACGTGCTCCAGCGGCGACCGAGGAAGGCCGAGCCGCCCAACAAAGTGACGGTGGTGCTGGGCGCGCAGTGGGGGGACGAGGGCAAGGGCAAGGTGGTGGATCTGCTGGCGCAGGATGCCGACAAATGGTGTGCAGGTGCCAGTAAGCGAGCCCGCTGGCAGCCAACTCGGCTGGCGGGGAGCGGGGCCGAAGCTGGGGCCTGCCGCCTCAGCGTGGGCCGCTGTTTCTCCCGCCCACCCGTCGAGCCCCGGGCTTTGGCCGAGGGGGGAAGGGGTGAGGCCGGGCCTGGTCCGGTCCCTGTGGCATCAAGCCCGCTGTGGCGAGACCAGCCCAGGATCGCGAGTGAATCAAACCACATTGGAGGGAGAGCACACCCTCCATCTCGCCACACCCCCCGTCCATCTCGCCATCACCCCCCCGTCCATCTCGCCATCACCCCCCTCCATCTCGCCATCACCCCTCCATCTCGCCATCACCCCCCTCCATCTCGCCATCACCCCCTCCCTCCATCTCGCCATCACCCCCCCCTCCATCTCGCCATCACCCCCTCTCTCGCCTTCACTCTCTTCTCCCCCCCATCCCATAACTTTTCCAAAACAGTCATCTCTTTCTGCCCTCCATCCCGTTTTCCTCACCTGCTCTGTCTGTTGGCGTGGCGAGATCAAATCATGAAATTTTTAATAAAATTCACTATTTAAACCATCTGGGCCAGCGGGTTTTCCATTTTTTAAAGAATTAGTAGATTCTTCAATATCTTTTATTGATATTTCGGCCCCTAATAATTCCCTCTCTTTCAAGTCTAAACCAGTAAGGTTACAATTCTGTGAGAATAATTCCATTCCTACAGAACCCCCTGCCGTTTTGGATGAATAAAGTGTTTGATAGTAGTGAGAGAATCTATCATTAACATTCACCAGACTGATTTCTGGGATGTCAGGACTGCCTTATGAAGAAAGACTGGATAGACTCGGTTTATACTGTCTAGAATTTAGGAGATTGAGAGGGGATCTTATAGAAACGTACAAAATTCTTAAGGGGTTGGACAGGCTAGATGCAGGAAGATTGTTCCCGATGTTGGGGAAGTCCAGGACAAGGGGTCACAGCTTAAGGATAAGGGGGAAATCCTTTAAGACCGAGATGAGAAAGACTTTTTTCACACAGAGTGGTGAGTCTCCGGAACTCTCTGCCACAGAGGGTAGTTGAGGCCAGTTCATTGGCTATATTTAAGAGGGAGTTAGATGTGGCCCTTGTGGCTAAGGGGATCAGAGGGTATGGAGAGAAGGCAGGTACGGGATACTGAGTTGGATGATCAGCCATGATCATATTGAATGGCGGTGCAGGCTCGAAGGGCCGAATGGCCTATTCCTGCCCCTAATTTCTATGTTTCTATGTTTCTAACTGTGCAAGATGCTGCTCTGTACCTGCAGGGGAGTTTGATCATAAATGTTAAAGGAGCATGGTCCGAAATTATGATATTTTGAATTATAAGTAAATGGGATGAGTTTAGAATCTACTAAAAAGTAGTCTATCCTTGAATAGGTTTTATGTACTGATGAGTAAAATGAATATTCACCAAACATCCTTGATATTGGTGGTATTAATGTATGAGTTTAATAATTCGCTTGTCTTGGATTTTGCTTTTCTTTGTCTTGATGATCTATCGAGATAGGAATCTAGTGTACAATTTAAATCTCCAGCAATTATCAAATTATGTTGTGTGAGCTCCGGATAGTTTTAAGTATATTCTTAAAAAACATAGGATTATCAAAATTTGGTCCATAACATCGAGCAAAATCACTTTTTTATATAATTCACTGCCCCTAGTATAATTATATCTACCATTGATGTCTGCTATAGTTGATATGTGTTTAAAAGGTATACCTTTACGAATTAAAATTGCGACACCTCTGGCCTTATGAGAAAATGAAGAGTGATAATGTTTCACCGATCCATTTTGCTTTCAATCTGTTGTGCGTCGTTTTTAAGGTGGGTCTCTTGAAGAAATGTTATGTCTGCTTTGAGTGATTTTAAGTGTGCTAAGTTTTTCCATTAACTTAACACAAAAGCTGCGATCGAGGGCAAGGGCCATTTACATATGAAACAAAAATTGACATTTAACTACGAAAGATATTGGCATTTGTACCAAGAGGCTATTTGGTCATGCTTGTGTCAAAAACAGTCATACTGTCACAGAAGACTGGAGGCCATGTCAATGGATATTTTTAAGGCACGGATAGATAAATTCTTGATTTACGGGTGTCAAGGGCTATGGGGAGAAGGCAGGAGAATGGAATTAGGCGGGTGATATAGATTAGCCACGATTGAATGGTGGTGTAGAGTTGATGTGCCGAGTAGCCTAATTCTGCTCCTATCACATGATCAAAAAGGGAATTTGTGCTTGGAGACCGTGATGTAGGAGAGGTAGTAAACAAGAACTTTGCGTCTGTTTTCACCAAGGAGAAGGAAATGGAGGAGAGGAGGAGAGTGTGATAAGCATAGAGAACACTAATATGCAAGGGCCACTTTGAGATTAGGGAGGAGGAGTTGTTAGGGGTCTTGAAAGAGCATTCATGTGGATAAACCCAGGTTATTGAGAGACAAGAGAGAGAATTATGGGAGCTTTGAACAAGGATATTTTGTATCTTTGCTAACAATAGGCTAAGTCTGGAGAGTAGCTATTCTTCCTTTATTTAAGAAGAAAAGTAGTGGTAGGGAAGCTATTGGAGTCGATACTTCGGCTTAAGATTTGCTCCCATTTGGAGGAGAATGGGGTAGCCTGATAGATGTATATAAAATTGTGAGAGGCATAGATTGGATAGATAGTCAGGATCTTTTTTCCTATTTTGGAAAAATGAAATACCAGAAGGAATAGCTTTAAGGTGTGAGGGGTAAAATCTAAAGGAGACTAGACCAAGCGGGACCCATTGGGTCCCGTCCCCGCAACTTGCGGGGGCGGGGGTGGGCTGCGGCGTCACACATACACACTAATCAACCCCTTGATATTATTTTAATATTATTCATTCGCTCCTTTTACCCCATCCCCCGCCCTATCCACTCACACATAGCCCCCAACTCGCAGGCGCGGCTAGAGAGGGAGGGGGATAGAGTTTGAGGGGTCGGAGGGGGGAGCGCGTCGTCACAGGGGTGGGCTGGTTCCCGAACGCAATACTCCCTCACTACAGGCTGCAGGCTCTTGACAGGGCCTGAGTATGGGGGTGTGGTCGGGGGGGGGGGGTCGTCACTTGCAGAGCGAGCAAGAAGACAGCGGGTTTTTTTTTCCAAAGTCTTATAAGATTTTTGAACATTTTCATTAATAACTCGAGAAATAAAGCATGAATATTTCAGATTCCATGGACAAAATCTACTGGAATATGTTAGAAATTTTACCGTTAGTGTTTTAAGAGATAGTTTTAGCATTATAGATGGACACAAGAAGCTGGAGTAATTCAACGGGTAAGACAGCATCTCTTGACAAAAGGTATAGGTGATGCATCGGGTTGAGACCCTTCTTGGCATCATGTATGGCATAGATATTGAGGGCCGAAGAGCCTGTTTTTGTATTGTTGTACTGTTACTGTACTGGCCAATTAAGGACTGTCATTAAAAAAAACACGCAGATTTTTCGTATTGTTGTACTGTTCAATCGCTTAATTGGCCAGCCATTGGCCTGTGTCTTCTCCGCTGGCATTTCCAGTGCTTGGCTCGATATGACTTCAATATCTGCATTCACCACTCACTCGGGCTGAGTGTTTCAGGTCCTAGATTCCAACTACCTTCTTGGTGAAAAATGTTCTTCATCAGATTACCTTGAAACTGCCTACTGCTTTGGATCCATGCCCTCTGGTTTTACACATATCTGTTATGGAGAAAGGTTCCACACTTTGCACCCTATCTATTTGTATATGCTTATCAGATCCCTCTCACTCTCCTTTGTTTCAAGTAAAACAAATATGGTCTCTCCATTCTTCACATCTGAAACAATCCATTCCAGGAACATTTTGGGGAACCTCATCTGCATCCTCTCCAGTGCAATTCCTATCATGTGGTGACCAGATTTTCACACAATACTTCAATTAGGATACTATTTTACAAACCTGTACTTTACCTATTTATTTTTCGAGACTAAACGCTAACTAATTAAGGGGAGTATTTTGAAAATCGTCTTGCCTACGTGAGGTATCACAAAAAAGTCCCTTTGTTGATCAATACTCTCTAAGCACCACTGTTCATTGTGCATGGCATATGTGTTGCGATGCATTTATTCTCCCAAAATGCATCACTAATCAGGATAAAAATGCATCTTCAAGTGTTTTGATCGTTTTACCACTTCATCAATATTATCCAATATCCTCTTCACTATACTGACAATACCTATCCATTTTTGTGACCTGTTGGTATTGATATGTTTTAAGGACTGTCATTAAAAAAAATGCAGATTTTTAGGGAAGAAATCCTAGAACTTGAGTTGGCAGCTGAAGCATGGCTAGAGGATGTAACGAGATTAAACTGGAAATGAAAAGTGGTTTTCTGAAGGATTGGAGGACTAGAGATAGGGGGTGCAGAGAACTTGGAGGAATTGGTAAAAATGATTAAGAATTTAAAAATTGAGGCTGAGTCGACACCAATCACAATTATCAGTGTGAGCAGGAACAAGGATTACGATTAGTACTAAACTCCATTCAAGTTCATCACTGCAATTGTTTTATTGGAATTAAAATATACACCAGGTTTTGTTCAATTGAATAATAACGACTGCGCTTCCTAAAAAAAACTAGCATTCAGTTGTTTCAATATGGCTAAGCATCGGTAATGCAATATTTTTTGGAAAACAAATAGAATTGCAGATACTGGAATCTGGAAGAGAAAAAAAAACACAAATGCAGGAAGAACTCATCCAGTCAAGCAGCATCTGTGGAAAAGGAAACCAATTAATGATTTTTGGTCTGGCACGCTTCCTCATGGTCTCTTTTTCTTTCCACTGTCAAAACTCGAGGAGCGAATGGATGAGCATCCATTTTGAGAGCAATCAATTTGGATAATTTGGCAGAATAGAGTCATATTTTTAATATTGAATTAGCTGAGGAAGAGACCCAGTAGCAAATAAAAGGAAGGGAAGATTTAGCAGGGCGGCTGTGTTGGAAGAACGGCTATGTTGAGGCTAAGTGCAGAAGTGGAGCTTTGGTTCAAAGGGCTTTGACAAGAATGCCTGAGAAAAGGAGTGTTGAGCTAGCAAGCAAGTCGGGTCCAAGCCCGGAGGCTGAGCAGCAGCAGCAACGGGAAGTCAGGCAGCCATTCAAGAGGGGGAAGGGAAGAGACAATTCTCTTGTAATTGGGGATAGTATAATCAGGGAATACAATTTTCTGTCATAAGGATTGAGAACCACAAAGGCAGTGTTGCCTGTCTGTTGACTGGGTTCGGGACATCTAATCTCACCTACAGTGGAATTTGGAGTAGGACGGGAAAGATCCAGTTGTCATGGTCCATGTGGGTACCAACGACATTGGTTGAACAAGGAAAGAATTCGGCTGAGGGAATTGTCTGGATTGCTATCTGAGGCACAAGCAAATTTGCATCGGGTTGACAAGATTAGTGAGTTAAATACGTGGCTCAAAAATTAGTGTGGGAGAAGTGGGTTTGTATTTGTGGGACATAGCCATCAGTATTGGGGAAGGAGGGATCTGTTCTGATGGGACAGGCTCCATCTGAGTCTTGCTGGGACCAGGGTCCTGACGAATTGCATAACTACGGCTGTAGATAGGGCTTTAAACTAACTAACAGACTGGAAAAGTATGGATAAAGGTAAAGGGAAGAAGAGGAGGAAAGGCTACTGAAGTCTCCAGAATACAAAACAGGACAGAACATTTAGAAAGGCAACTTGGCACCAATTTGAGGAGAGGTTGTAAATACAGAATTGAAGGTGCTATATTTGAATATATGCAGTATATGAAACAAGGTTGGTGAGTGTATGGCGCAGTTAGAAATTGGCAATGTTGTGGGGTCATGGGTCATGGCTGAAAGAGGGTCAGAGCTGGGAGCTGAACATGCTATTGGAAATATAGGCAGCTGGGGAGAGGAGGGTGGGGTGGCACTGTCGATAAAGAATGAAATCCAACCATTAGCAAGAAACGACATAAGATTAGAAGATGTAGAATTCCATATGGGTGGAGCTAAGAAAATGCAATGGTAAAAGGGCCCTGATGTGAGTTATATACAGGCCTCTGAAAAGTAGCCAGGATGTAGAGTACAAATGACACCAGGAGATAGAAAAGGCATGTAAGAACGGAAAAGTTACAGTGGTCATGGGTGATTTCAAGCATGCAGGTACAATGGGAAAAATATGGTTAATTAAGGATCACAAGAGGAGGAATTTGTAAAATGCGTATGATATAGCTTTTTAGAGCAGCTTGCGCTCAAGCTGGGAAAGGGCATTTCTGAATTTGGTGTTGTGTAATGAACCGGTTGTGATTAGGGAGCTTAAGGTGAAGGGCTCCATAGGAGTTAGTCCATAATATGATAGAATTAAACTGCGAGAGAAAAAGCTGAAATCTGATGTATGGTGTTATTGTTGAGTAAAGATAACGACAGAGGCATGAAGGAGGAGGTCGTTAAAGTTGATTGGAAGTGGACTCTAGCAGGAATGACAGTGGAGCTGCAATGGCAGGAGTTTCTGGGAGTAATTCGGAAGATGCAGGACCATTTCATCTCAGAGGAAGAAACATACTAAGGACGTGGCTAACAAAGGAAGTCAAAGACCTCGGAAAAGCCAAAGAGAAGGGATATAATATGGCAGATATTAGTGGAAAGCTAGTGGTTTAGGAAGCTTTTGAAAACCAATATGCAACTAAAAAGAAAATAAGGGGATAAAAGATGAAATATGAAAGTAAGCTAGTCATTAATAGAAAAGAGGACACCAATTTTTTTCCAGAAATATAGAGTAAAAAGAGAGTCAAGAGTGGACGTCGGACTGCTGGAAATGATGCTAGTGATGGGGAAGAGAGAAAAGGCGGATAAACTTAATAAGCTTTTGACAGTGGAAGTCTTCACAGTGGAAGACACCACCAACATACCAGTAATTCAAGTCGGGGGACAGAAATTAATGCAATTGCTATTACTGAGGAGAAGATGCTTGGGAACCTGAAAGCTCTGAAGGTAGATATGTTAAACTGAGTTTGTTTGTCAATCTCTAGTCAACTTGACTCAAATGCTTGTAGCTGTTGAAATTGATTCTTTATTCAGCTGAGACTAGTCTCTGAACCTTCCAACACAGAGCTGATGCTCTGGGGCGGGTCCAGAGAAGAGTAACTTTGATAGAACTCATGGTATTTATATAGGTATTAGACATTTCAGATACAGAGTGTATGACAAGCTAGTAATCAATCATCTGAGTCCTTCTGGTGATTTACAACATTAGTCACATGATCCCCCTTCCATGGCCTCATCTTACAACCTTGTTTGCCTGAGGTATAACTTTGCTTAGAATTATTTTATTTCGACACAGCAAAACCCCAGTAGGCTCAATTATCAAAGACCACTCCTCAAAATATAAGATACAATGTTAAACAATGATCACACAAGTCATACACACTTTTCCATACCAAGAAGAAAGATATTTCTATAAATCTAAACAAAGTCTAATGTTTACAGTCCTACTAAGACAATACATTTCATAAATTGTTTCACTACAATTTTACACAGTTTACAATACTATTACCTATGTATTTAAAACATTAGTTATATGTTTGCCGAATTTACAGTTTCTAAGTTCAAAACCCACACACATCTCCCAACCAAGCATACATGGGTCGTAAATCTGCCAACTTAATTAATAAGTGTTTGGTGCAAGGATACAACTTCATTTTAATTTTCCTCCTATCTCTGGGAGCTGTATTTCCAATCTTACTACAAATATTACAGAACAAAGCATAAATTCACAACTCAGACCATTACATCAGAATTACATCTGCTTCTTCAACTTTCTATAAACATAGGGATGTCATATATCCATCAATCTAATTATTTTCCTCTCCAAGCAACTACTCCCCTTCATACACATCCTACCCCTTATCTCAATCTCATAATTTAACTTAGCAAAGCTAAATTAGAGTCTATTATCTCTCAGCCTTGAATTCTGTCTCAAACTCAGCATAACCCTCTCAGCTCAAGAATGTGCCATAGAGAAAGACCTCTGGCCTAAGAAGAGGCCCCTATTTAGCTATCCATTCTTCAACACAAAGTCATATCAAATATAGTTTCCTCAGTGTTATAATTGCCTCAAAGCAATAAACTAAGCTATGCAGATTCAGGTTTCTATGGTTTGATTCATCTGTTCGCTCTGTGTTGTTTCCCTGCACTTAATTTCTCCAGGACACATGTGCTGAAAACCCCAAGCTTTTCTTTTGCAAATTACCTAGCTTATATAAAAGTCACTATCCGAGCAGTTCTATTATATAATATTTCCTCAGATAAGTCACGTGGACCAAATGGACTACACCCAAGAGTTCTGAAAATTGTAGTTGTAGTGATTGTGGAGGCATTGGTAGTGATCTTTCAAGAATCTCTAGGAATAGATCCAGCGGACTGAAATCACATATTTAACTCCTGTTTAAGAAGGGAGTAAGACAAATGATAGGCCGGTTAGCCCGACTTAGTGGTTGATAACATTTTACAGTCCATTACTAAGTATGGGTTACCCAGGTACTTGAAAACACATGATAAAATAGGCCAAAATTAGCATGTTTTTTTTAATGGGAGATGTCTGTTGACAAATTTGTTGGAATGCTTTGAGGAAGTAATAAGCAGGATAGACAAAGGAGAGTCAGCAGATGCTGTTCACTTTTTCACAAGACCTTTGATAAGGTGCTGCACATGAAACTAATAGGAGCCCATGGTATTATAGGCAAAATATTAGCATAAATAGAAGATTGGCTGACTGGCCAAAGATGGGGAATAATGAAGGTCATCTCTGGTTGGTCGGTGGCCAGTGACAAGTGGTGTTCCCCGGTTTTGGCTGCACTACTTTTCACTTTAAACGTTAATGATCTGGATGATGGAATTGATGACTTTGCGGCCACGTTTGCATATGATACGAAGACAGGTGGCGGGGCAGGTAGCGTTGAGGATGCAGGGAGTCTGCAGAAAGACTTGGAGAGGTTGGGAGAGTGGGCAAAGAAGTAGCAAATGGAATACAGTGTAGCAAAGTGTACAGTCATGCACTTTGGTGGAAGGAATAAAGGAGTAAAATATTTTTTGCAAGTAAAAATTGGTCGGCATGGTTCTTTTGAACTCGTAGTGCTGTGGAGTGGGGACGCTAGGCAGTCGAGGTAGCCGTAGGCAATCTCCTTTGCTGACCGAGCATTGGCTCATTGGAGTTTTCAGAACCAAGGAAAACCGACCGGTAATGTTAAATGCCCGTTAAACTTTATTAAAAGTTGTCTGGCTTCTTAAAAGTGTCTCCACTCCTTCTCCCCCTCCCCCTTCTGCCCCCCTTCTCCCCCCCCCCCCCCCACCCCCCCCCCCCCCCCCCCCCCCCCCCCCCCCCCCCCCCCCCCCCCCCCCCCCCCTCCACGCTCTCTAAAGGACTTACCGTACACTGTGCCAGCCGAATTTTACCTTCCTGTTCATCGTGGGTGTGAACTTCAGACAGGGCTCCCTCGCTTTCCCTGCCCCCCGCCTTTACGATGTGTGTGTGTGTGTGTGTGTGTGTGTGTGTGTGTGTGTGTGTGTGTGTGTGTGTGTGTTGACGGTCGATCCAGCTCGCAGTTTCATCGCTGACTGTCAATCCAGCTCGAGGTTTTTCAGGCAAGTGACCTCGATCTTGAAGGTCGAAGACAGTCGCTGAAAAGTCGCATTAGTGGGACAGGCCCTTAAAGCAGATGCTACCTGATATGTATACATTTCCGGTATGTTTCAGCATTCCATTACTGAGATGAGGGAAAAAAATTCACACACTATTGTGAATTTGTGGAATTCTCTGCCTCAGAAGGCAGTGGAGACCGATTCACTGGATGTATTCAAAAGAGTTAGATAGAGCTCTTAGGGCTAGCGGAATCAAGGGGTATGGGGAGAAGGCAGGAATGGGGTACTGATTGTGGGTGATCAGCCATGATCACATTGAATGGCGGTGCTGGCTCGAAGGGCCGAATGGCCTACTCCTGCACCTATTTTTCTACGTTTCTAACCTGTGAACTGTATGTCTTTGGTGGGCAATGGGAATCTTTAAATTCTTAGAGGATAGGACGGGCTAAATGCAGGAATTTTTTTCCCGATGTTGGGGGAGTCCAGAACCAGGGGGTCACAGTTTAAGAATAAGGGGTTGGCCCTTTAATAGGTATGTTACAAAACTTACCTTCAGCGGTGCTGCAGTTCTGCCGCTGGCTGTGTGCACGACTTTGGCGCCTTTAAGGGGGGGGGGGGGTTAAAATGCGTTTTTTTCCCTTGCCACCGGAATTATATTTTGTCGGAGTGCAAGCTATTTCTGGAGATTCGTTCAAGTTAAAAACATATTTTTAATCGCCCGACTATTTCAGCTCTGCAGTAAAATAAAAAATAGCTCCTAAAGCCGTGAACGCCGACAACGGGGCGTTCACGGCTTTACGTAGGGGACAGGTAAGTGAAAGCTTGTTTAGGTGACTTTAATCAATATTTCATGTTGCGAAACAGTGATTTATTCCCCAAATGAACCGGCAGTGTTTTTCCTGCCGATATTGGGTTTAAATTCACCGCAACTTTCCAATACATCGCATTCCAGAAAATCCCACTCGCAAGCTGTTTGAACACTAAATTCCTTCAATTTGGCCTATAAATTCATAACAATGAGATTTAAAAATCATGTTATATTGAGAATTCTTGTGTGAATGTTATTTGGACACTTAAGCTATAAAAAAAATAGTTAATATTTTCTTAAGAAATGGATACATGTTTAGATCTAGTAATTGCATTTTGTAATTAGCTACAATTGGGTAACTAACTAATTATATGCTTTAATTTCAGGTCATCCAAGTAAGATTGTTTCATATTAGTTTCAGAATGCTTCAATCTCTAATAACTGAAAATTTATTTCAGTTCTCTTAATTTTTAAGAAAGTTATGGGCTTTTGACTGTCCTCAATCACAACTTTTGTGCTAAGTCAATGGAAAGGCAATGGGGAACAAGATGCTAATTTCCGAGTATGAAAATGGCCATAACCTTTTTAATACTGAAGATATGAAAGTGAATTAGGTGTCAAATTAAACTTCTTTGTATGCTTTATCTGATGGGAGGAATTGCAGACTTGATTTTAAAAATCTAAAAATTTTGTAACATTGCTACATTTAGGATTGAGATGAGGAAAAACATCTTCACCCTGAGAGTTGTGAATCTGTGGAATTCTCCACCACAGAAGGCAGTGGTGGCCAATTAACTGGATGTTTTCAAGAGAAAGTTAGATTTAGCTCAGCGCTAACGGAATCAAGGGATATGGAGAAAAAGCAGAAATGGGGTACTGATTTTAGATGATCAGCCATGATCACATTGAATGGCTGGCTCGAAGGGCTGAATGGCCTACTCCTGCACCTATTGTCTAAGTATCTATCTATGTATGTATTACCCACCTGCCATTTGTTTTGTAGATGCTATAATGGTTTTACCACACCAAAAGGTGCATCACTCATTGCAGGTACCTTGTCAACAATCGGAATATTATTTTTTGATCAGCTGTAAACTTGGCTTAAGAATGTAAAAATTGTGTAAGGATTACATCTGTGATGAGAAATAACATAGACTTGTCAGACTGCTACAATACTTTTGTGGCATTGAAGCAATGCCACTGCATTTAAAAATAGCGTATGATTTCTCACATTTATTAATTATTCAACATCATGATGTACTGCCACTTATCTGGCTAAACTCCATAACCTGTAGCCTGTGCATATTGGAATAACTATCGGTTAATATTTTTAATTATTAATATGTCACAGAGCATTAAGAATTAATGTTCTGATCTTGTGTGTGACTTCTTGTCACACTGATCTTGTGTGTGACTCCATTTGGTGAATTGGATGAAGATAATAGATGGAGCTGGTATGGATTTTAGGGTTGCCTTTTTTCAAGTTGGAATGGATCTTGAACTGAGCTGCGTGAGGTGCTATTTTGGAATTAATCCACACTGCAAATTATCCTTCAGGAGTTCTTATTTTGTTGTCATTCAGAAGAGCAACGAAAGATTTTCTGAGTTGAGATTGATTTATTTTCTCAAAATTGCAGACAATGCACTCTATATACAAAATAAATCAGCTTGGTAATGTTACTTTAAAATAGCGTGTGAAATACGTAAAACATAGGGGCCTAATGTTATGCTTATTTTGATCCATAGCAACTAGTCAAAACTGTCAACAAAACAAACAAACAACAGCTATTCTGAAGTTTAATTTCTGCTGTCACTCAGCAACTGTTGATCAGCAACCAATGTTAGAGACAAGGAACTGTAGATGCTGGTCCCTACCTGAAACGTCGCCTATTCGTGTTCTCCAGAGATGTTGCCTGACTCACGGAGTTATGCCAGCAACCAATGCTGTATGTTTTAGGCAGAAAATAGAACTGCCAAAACTCTACAATACAAATTATCAATTCAAGTTATCATCTAATAAGCACTTATGAAAGCATGGAACTACCAGGCAGAAGACACATGCAGCTGTGGAGCAGTACAGACAATGTCCCACCTACTGGAGTGTGACAACGCCCCCCAGTGCAGCCCCCAGGACCTGGCTGAACCGACCCGACCAGCTGTGACCTGCGCCAGATACTGGCAGAACGACATCTGAGATTGCAACGGACTCGAAGAAGAAGATCATCTAATAAGGGTCTGGCACTCATCTGCTCTAAACTGGCCACTGAAAGTGGGGTCAATTATCTTCTCCCTCATTCTAGATAACCTTGGTGTGAACTTCACTGGCTGAGGGAACAGGTGGCAGATCAAGTCACTTGTCACTATATTTTATCTTGTGTTGTATTTAGCTTCCTAGAACTGCTACATGAAGCAATTCAGCAGTAGATGTGACTGCTGGGACTGTAGAGTTGCCTATTTACATTGTTCAGTTTCTAGGGAAAGGCAACACTTCCTCATCTATTTAAAAAAAAAGAGAGAAAATATCATCATGGTATGTACAAGACCTGCATGTGTCAGGCCAAGATGGCATACCCCTATTGATTTTATCAAATCAAATGTTGAGGTATATAGCTGGCTCTTGATAGAGCAGTCAATAAATCCCAGTTGGAGACATGATACTGCAGATGTTGGAAAAAATGTGTTTGAGCAAAAAATAGTGCAAAGGAATTGAGCAGGTTAGGTAGCATCCGTGGAGGGTATTGGACTGGCATCTTTTCAGTTCGGAACCCTTCTTCAGTCAGATGCTGCCATGTCTTGCTGAGTTCCTCCAGCGCTTTGTTTTTTGTTCAGTCCCACTTTCCTGTTGTTTCCCATAACCTTGCATTGAAAAGGAACATACAATTTGTTATTCATTCTTTTGAACTTCTTAATATACTGACACTCATCTGGGATTGAATCAAGATTGCAAATTGACATGCCACTTTAGTTTAGTTTATAGTTTTCACATGTACCGTGGTACAATGAAAAGGTCTTGTTTGTGTGCTATCCAGTCAAAGAAAAGACTATAGATGAATACAAATTGTCAACGTCCACAGTGCTAGATAAAGGATACAACATTTAGGGCAAGATAAAATCTGATTAAAATGGTTCAAATGTCTCCAATCGGGCAGATGGGAGGTCTGGACTGCACTTTAGCTGATGAGAGCACCGTTCAGTTGCCTAATAACAGATGGGTAGAAACTGTCCCTGAATATGGAGGTATGTGTTTTCAAACTTCTGTACCTCTTCCATGATGGGAGGGGGGAGAAGAAGGAGTGACCACGGTGAGACTGATCCTTGATTATGCCGGCAGCGAGAAATGCAGATGGAGTCAATGGAAGGGAAGTTGGTTTGCGAGATGGTCTGGGCTATATCTACAACTCTCTGCAATTTCTTGCAGTCTTGCATACATCCCAATGCTAGATAGATTGTACATTTCCAGTAAATACCAGCCTACAGCATGAAATTATTAAAATACGTGGGATGAATACTCTGAGTTGCATGATAACAGGCATAACACAACCATAAGAGCCATAAGAGAGAGTCTGGTGCTGAATTAAAATATTGTCTTTTAAAGACAGAGTTTAAATACATTGCTAAATTAATGGCAGAGTATTCCAAATTGTATCAAATTGCTCTTCGTTCACTGTGGTCAGTTGATGGAGAGTGGAAGCATATTCAATCCACTCATCACTCTTCATAAGATTGGCAATTTCGGCATTGGCATTTGATTTTGTAAAATTGAACATTTTCTTTCTACAATAAAGGGCCTGTCCCACTTAGGAGACCGCCACAGCAACCTCTGGTGACCTTGCCTGCCACCCATGGTCGCTGCAAGGTCACTACGAGGTCACAGGAGGTTTTGGTCACTCCCACTAATGGTCAAAAGTGGTTTCCGCGTGGTCGAGGCTTCATCTAGGTTGCTGCTTTTTTTAAATCATGATTAAAAACGGCCTTGACGTTTTGGTCACCGTCACCGAAAAATTTTTAGTCGCAGATTTATTCGTAGCTGGTTGTGATGCTAGTCGTAGGTAGTCAAAGGAGGTCGAAGTGGAGTGGGGTTGCTATTTACTTACAGGCAGTCGAAGGCCTTCGCTGACTGGCCATTTTGATGGGCTCATTGGAGTTTCACGACCTAGAAGACCCACCGGTAGGTAAAATGCCCGCTGACTTTATTATAGTTCTTTAAACTGTCTCCACTCCTTCTCTCCCCCTTTCCCCTTCTCTCCCCTTCTCTCCCCCCCGCGCTCTCTACGGGACTTACCGTACTCTGTGGCAGTCGTTTACCTTCATTTTCATCGCGCAGACAGCGCTACTCCGCTCTCCATGGTCCCCACCTTCATGATGTGTGTGTGCGCGGTCTGTAGATGCAGCTCGCGGTTTCAACGTGGCCGGTCGATCTAGCTCGAGGCTTTCCAGGCGAGTGCCCTCGAGCTTGAATGTCGAAGGCACTCTTCTGGACTCGCGGATTAGGTCACCCAAGTGGGACAGCCCTTAAATCTATGATCGACTATTGCTTAGATCAGTGGACTAAAACCCCTTTCCCCAGATAACTTGTCTACAAAAAATCGGCTTCATCTAGTTTTGGTTTTATTTTAAGACTAGAAGTGTGAGAATGCTTTTATTTCGATAAATTATAATTTCCCATAATGTCTGCATTTTGGTGACTGGATTATGTAAATCACTACTAGTGATTCATACTAATGTTGCTTCTTGTTACTTTTGCTGGAGAGGCCAAGTACTCTAATTTATTGTACTTCGATCCATTGATTTGTGGGAATCTACACCTTTGGGGCGGGGTGGGGAGAGGGACGGAATGGCTATCTCCCACTACCCCCCACTTTCTGATTTTCATAACTTTACCTTTCTTATATTATGTTCATAGTTTATGCACATCAGGCCTCCTCTGCTAGATCTGCGTGTGTGTGGCTATTCTGGCTTGCTTCTCTGCACTTGAGTAGCTGCTTTAAAAGAAAGATAAAGTTAGCCACATGCCCACATACTAGGTAGACATCATAGTCCCACTGCAGACCCCAGGCTACTGGTCACAATTACCCGATCAACTTATCAAACTGAATTATAAATATTGGTTATTGCTTCACCTTACTTGGGGTTCTCTGGAGTATTCTCAAACCATTAGAAGCTGAAATGTTGTAGGTTAAATATATGGTTAAATGATTACATGTGTAATGGTGGCCCAATAATTAAAAAAAAGTTAAATTAGCCAAGTTCTAGTGTTATACAAAATACCAGTAATTAGCTTTGGCGTTTGCAATTTGCTAATAACTGTTTACTTTGTTTTTAAAGACTGTTTGAATATGTAACCACGTTGATTGCAGAATATTCCAAGTAATGGTTGTTGGTTTGCACTTTGGTATCCAGTCATCCATTTTAAATGTTCACTCATTTACGGCTGCAGCAACAAGTCGGTGTAATTAATAGCTGATGGTCTCGGCATTTTTAGTGAAACCTGTTTGTTTGCAATGTTGTCATTGTGACTTGGGCGTTTCCATCTCATGTAAAACAGTGCAGCATAAAGTTGGGCCTCCTTATTTTCATTCGAAAAATGTTCTGTGACAATTCACAAAAGCTGTTAAAAACCCAAGTCTGCATCAAAGCTTATTTCTTCTTTGTCTTTGCTATCTTAAAATTTAATCCGAGTTCAGATGTGGAAACCATTCACTTGTCTTCCACTCTTAATCTTTTGTCATCACCCAATTAAATCTTCTTGCTTTATCCCATGTGATCTCTTGCTCTACTTTTTATTCTGCAGCTGTACTGCAGTGAAAGTCTTGATTATTAATTTTGCTAACCAAAGGTAACCTATGACTAAATTCTGGGAAGTCTGTGCTTGTCACTTTCAATGATATATTATGTGCACGGGCACTGCCGACAGGCAAAATGTTGTAGTCACAGTGCAAAATGTATCACCTGATAGATTGAGCAATAGAAAGAAAACTATCTGATAAAAAGTTGAATTGCTTTTACAGTAATACCTTATATCTGATGGACCACCAAGTTCATCTTCACCTGTTCAATTTTCATTAAATAAAATATTTTGCATTAGGTTATTTTGCATAGCTATTTGATTACAAATCCCCTCATTTTGTAAATCAATAAGTACTGTAATCCTTCACACAGGCCAACAATATCACCCAGATTTAAGGTATATCACTTCAGATTCTGCTGATGCATTTACAGCAGTTCATTCTAAATAGGTTTCAGATCAAGGACTAGATATGGTACAGATTTTCTATTGCTAGTCTTTTGCATAGCCAATTCCCAAACAGATCTGCCTGATGGCCTTGGAGTTGGAACTATGCAACATTTTCATGAGTGCTCTATCATTTGGTTGTTGGTTCTGTGTGAGATAGTAGGGAATTTGAGGGGGATGCATGAGGGCATGAGATCTTTGTGATGGAGCCAGGAGTAACCCTTGTTAATTTTCCCATTGAGACTCTAATTAACTATAACCGATGTTACTTATTACTTGCAATGTATCCTCCATTGCTTTACTGTAGATGATAGTTAATTTTGGAGCTTTATATACGTATTACTTCTGCATGCTTTATGTTTGCCCTCCGGGCAAAAAAACCTAAGAAGAGGGATGTAGTTCAAGCAGCATTGCTGATTTGATCCGTGTCTGGTTTTGCTACTGACCTGATCCATAATCCATGTCAGGTTTCCACACTACCACTTAATGGCATGCGGGCAGCCATGTTAGTTCAATTTATGACTCCAAGCCTACAGTAATTTCGATGGTCTCTGTATGTATCCTAATTAAAGTACTTGTTATGATATATTAATGACTCTGTATTAACAGTACTTTGCACACCTCCCACCTGGCCAATCGATCCAGATCCTGCTGCAATCTTTCACAACCATCTTTACTATCTGCAAAACCACTAACTTTTGTATCATTCACATTACAAATTGCGTGTGCATTCAGGTAGCCTTGAATTTTGTCTCTTTCATAAATTTTACCTCAAATCAACTATTTGTTTTTGTATGGTCTGTTCCTTTCAGTTATGCTATGATTATTTCAATAAAGCTGTATACTATTGCCTTATTCTAAACTTCCCCATCTCTTGGACTCTATATCACTACCTCCAACTATTTAATTTCAAACTGCAGTTTCTGCGGTCAGGATTGAACGCAGGAACCAGGAATTGTGAGGTAGCAGCACTACTGGCTGTGAATGCTATCCTGTTTATGATATATTTACGAGAGGAAGAGGAATCCATTGTCCTGTCATTTGCTTCCCTTCCAATCAAGCAGTCCATTTTTGTTCTCTCTGTGCCATAAAATGTTGTTATTTGCAAATTATATATACCTGGATCCAAGAATATCATACATGTTAGGCAGGATATTAATTCATCTGCTGCAACAATACGATCATACATGAAATTATGGTCCAGATTGTGTATGCGATTTCCTGGAATGGGAATTGAACATCAATCTGAACTGGCAGATGGAAAAGATTTAAGCCACAGCATTGCTGCATATCTTATCTGATGAGCCTGTCCCATTGATTGAGGACTGCAGTTCATTTGAAAAAACAGCAGGTTATAACTTAGTCACATATTTTGTGGATGCCAAGTCATTGGGTGGGAAAACTATTTTGAAATAACATTTTGGGACCTTAGAATTTCCAGATTACATTCTGGAGAAAAAGTGTGTTCACAAATCTTGCCAAAATCAACGTACGCATTATTTTTAAAGAACTCTCTGTTTTTCTACAAAGGCTAAAGGCTGCGTGATTAGCCCCTTGCTCTACTCTCTTTACACACATGACTGTGGCTAGGCACAGCTCCAATGCCATCTCTAGATTCACTGATGGCACCACTGTGGTGAGCTGATTCACTGGTGATGGTGTGTCAGCATACACGAGAGATGGAAAACGTGGTTAAGTAGTGCTGCGACAACATCATCTTCCTCAATGTCCATAAGAACAAGAACTGATCGATGATTTAAGAAAGGGGAAGTCAGGAGACCATGTGCCAGTCGCTATTTATTTATTTGTTTATTTGTTCCGAACAAGTAAAGACATAAATAGGAATAAATAACAACAACAAAATCGAAATAGTCAAACAATTGAACATTCCAGGCAATATTTGCAAAGCAATGAAAAGTATAAAGCAAAATTTAAATGTCCAACACGTTTTCTTTACAAGCTCGAAAAGGAGTGAGAAGAAGAATAACTTTTTTAATCTTACCCCTTCTCCCTAAATCCTCTTCCATATTTAATAATTTGTTAATTAATGATAATAATTATCACCATTATTAATAACGTTGCTTATAATAGTAATAACAATAATGATATTGTATCAATAGTAATGTAATATGTAACACAATATACAATATATAATCTACAATAGCTAATTATTCATTTGAGATACAATTTAACCGTAGACATACACCAGACAATTATTAGAGATGCATACAGACATATATATATATATATACATACAACTGATAAACACATACAAGTAATGTGTATGAAGTAACCAAAAAACATAAATAAATAATAAATAAATAAATAAACATTAACCTCTGTTTGTCAACCATCCCCTTCGTCCCTGTACCTTGTGAAAAAAAAAATTTGTATGTCATTTTGAACTGGTTCTTGTTTGGACATTGCTTTAACTCCACATTCAAACTGTTCCACAATCCCACTCCACAGACCGAAATACTATTGATGGGTTGATGATGGAGAGAGTTAACAAGCTTGAAATTCCTGGACATTGGCATCTCAGATGACCGGTCCTGGGCACATAAATGCAATTGCGTAAGGGGTGTGAGTGTTAAACTGAGTTATTTTGTCAATCTAAAGACAACTTGACTCAAACACTTGATGCTGTTGAAATCAATTATTTATTCAGCTGAGACTAGTCTCTTTAACTTTCCAACACAGAGCTGATGTTCTGGGGCGGGTCCAGAGAGGAGTAACTTTGATAGAAACTCATGGCATTTATATAGGTATTGGACATTTCAGATACAGAGGGTATGACAAGCTAGTAACCAATCATCTGAGTCCTTCTGGTGATTTACAACATCAGTCACATGATCCCCCTTCCCTGGCCTCATTACAACCTTCGTTTGCCTGTTATATAACTTTGCTTATTTTTATTTCAACACACCAGTAGGCCCAATTATCAAAGAACACTCCTCAAAATATAAAATACATTTCTAATACAATGATCACACAAGTCATACACACTTCCCATACCAAGAAGAAAGATATTTCTATAAATCTAAGCAATTTCTATGTCTAATGTTTACAGTCCTACTAAGACAATACATTTCATAAATTGTCTCACTACAATTTTACTATTACATATGTATTTAAAACATTCATTATATGAGTTTGCCGAATTACAGTTTCTAAGTTCAAAACACATACACACATCCCAACCAAGCATGGGTCGTAAATCTGTCAACTAACGTAAATCTGTCAACAAAATAAGTGTTTGGTACCAAGAGAAATGTAATTCTAATTTTTAGCCCCTTCCCTGCTATCTGGAAGCTAGATTTCCAATCTCATGTACCAGGCAGAACACAAGGTTCTTACAAGGTGCAAGTCAGACCATGACATCAGAATTACATCTGTTTCTTCAACTTCCTATAAACATATCTTTCAATCAAATTGTCTTCTTCTCCAAGTAACTACTCCTCTTCACATACATCCTAATTCAACATAGCCAAGGCTAACTACAGGGCCTCTTATCTCTCAGCCTTGAATTCTATCTCAAACTCAGCGCAAACCTCATAACCTAAGAATGTACATAAACAAAAGAGCAGTTGACCTCTGGCCTAAGAAGAGGCCCCTATTCAGCTATCCATTCTTCAACACAAAGTCATATCAAATACAATTTCTTCCAGTGTTACAATTCCTCAAAGCAATAAACTAAGCTAAGCAGGTTCAGGTTAACCGTGTCTATGTCTTGACTCATCCTTCCCTGTGTGTGTATATGCTTAATTGCACTTTATTTTGTCAGGAAAACCTTAAGCTTTTCTTTTGCAAATTACCTAGCTTATATAAAAGTCATTATCCGAGCAGTTCTATTTATATAATACTTCCTCATTCCCCATTCTGGTCATTCCATGACCACTAATAGGATAATAACACAGGCAGTGATTCATCAGCATTGGCTTATTAGTCATCCAAGTTTATGCCTAACCTCGAGATGATTTATAGCCCCCAAAACCTGGACCATGTAGGTCGGCAGGCTGGCTTGTTGACACCAATGCTGTTCCCTACTCCTCTGCTGTGCTTCATACCCTAGCCCTTAGGGTGCTCAATTATTCTAGGTTCCATACCACTGGTCTATCTCCATTTTATTCATTCTAATACATTCATCTTCTAATAATTCTTTCTCAACCTGCGCATTTACCATCCTTTCAACCACCTCATCGTTCAAGATTGGAATGTCTTCTTCTTCTTCTAGATGTTACAATAATATCTTCTCACCAATTTCCACATTACCCAAGGCTGTCATTAGTCTAGCAATAATACATTTAACAAAAGTAATTCCCACTAACAAACACAAAACCACTATTGCTGCATTTATGGCCATACTAATGATCCAATTATTAAATCCCCCAAATCCCCAGTCTCCTCATTCGATACCCTCCTGTATCCCATCGAGCTGGGTAATAATGTCATTTTGATGTTTGTTGATGTTACTAGTTCTGTCCTGAATTCCCATCATACATCTGTCCTTCACAATAGCACACGTCCCTCCCTCACGGGCCAACAGATAGTATAAGGCATATCTATCCTGTAAAAGGAGCAGACGCATTTCTGATAGTACACCACATAAGTCTTATCTTCACAACCCGGGTAAGAATGCCCATTATCACGAGGTAGTGGTAAACAGTTGGTGACAGTTTCGACCAGAACTGACTTCTCACCTTGACACCTTACTAACCGTTCATTCCTCCCGCACTCTGTAGACACTGCAAATAGGCTACTAACTGATTTCATAGCAAGGTAACACACAATTTGTCCTTTACCAAATAGTTAATTATGGGCTTGTATAAACATGTTAGAGTCTGTTTCATCCAATGCCCATTTTTCCCATGTTTTTTCTCATGTTCTTTCTCCTGTAAACAAGGGTAGACCTTTAATGCTTCTCGATAGCAGAGTTCATCATACAAATGTTCCTTTGCCAAGTTGCCTTCCAAAGAATACCGTCTGCGGAAAAAGTCAAATTTGCACTCCTGAAACCATTCCCATAGGTGTCGGTTATCTAAGTCTACCTGCCAATCGGGCTGACGCTGTATCCCATTGCAATAGTCAATCTTGGTGAAATTCCAGGATCCAAAGGCATCCGGGCCATTGTACTGTACCACATCTCTTTTGCAGAGGTGAAAGACTCTGCTTCGTCAAATTTTTCCTTAATTTCTCTCCATCTGTTGTAGCATCAGGGTGCATAGCAGGATGAATCGCCTCATTTTAATTTATCTGGAATATGCAAAGGCTCACAAAAAGCTATTTTCTTACTTAATTAGCTTAAACAACTATCCACTCAATTTAAATATCCTTCAGTCAATCAGTCCAGTAATCAGTCGCATATTCCTAACCATATAGCAAAATAAGGATTCAAAACTAAACTTATGAGGATACAACTAACTTATAAGAATACGAATGCAACTAAACTTAGTAGGATACAACTCCCAAGGAAAGCAGAAATATAAAAACAAATTAAAATTACTCTTCTCCCCCCTTTTGATTGGGCTCCCCAATCAATTTACAATGGTGCAGATGAACCCATGCCCATTTGCCCATTCCACCAATCCAGTGGCCTGAAGTCGATATGCACAATGGAGCTGTTGACGTATCTGTAATTTCTTTGTTTACAGCAGCAATAAAATGATGACCATTATCTGAACTTAACCGTGCAGGAACACCGAATCGAGGTATGATTTCGCATAACAATATTTTTACAATGGTAGTGGCCTTATTGTCAGTGGTCGGCCATACTTCAATCCATTTACTGAAAACATCGACAATTACAAGAACATACTTATAACACTGACATCTTTCCAACTCAATATAGTCCATTTGCAAGGTCTCAAAGGGACCTGCTGGTAAAGGGGTCTTACCTGGTTCACAGGACAAGCCCTTAGCTGGATTATGCTGTAGGCAAATCAGGCATCACTGGCTGATACGCTGGGACAAGTCCATACATTTTGGATGCCACCAGGTCTCTAGAAGCATATCACTTATGGCCTTGGCCCCACAATGAGTTGCAAAGTATACACATTCAATAACCCACAACGCAAGCTTGTCAGACATGCAAGTCTGGGCGGAAAGCGTAACCCATAAGCTAGTGACAGGATCATACACGCAACCCTGGTCCTGCCACAGCTGTTCTACCTGTGCAGGAGCGTCCTGTATTTGAAGTACTTCTTGGATGGTTGGTATTCCTTTTTTCAAGGGAGACTTATTCCTAGTAGAATTTTTAATCTGCCTCATCATGTGGGGCACAACAATTTGGTGACTCCTAAAAGCTTTCTTAGCTACCTCGTTGGCAAGGCAATTTCCTATGTCTATGGGGCTGTGGCCTATAGTATGGGCTCTAACTTTGATAACAACATACTGACTGGGTAACTGAATGGCCTGTAGCAAATTAGAAACCAGTTTTTGTGAGATATCACTGTCCCTGAAGAGGTTAGAAACCCCCGATTCTTCCATAATTGTCCGTATCATGAACCTCTCCAAAAGGATATTGGGAGTCCATGTAAATATTTGCAGATAGTCCTTCGGCCAGGGTGCAGGCTCTAATCAGCGCAAATAGTTTGGCTAGCTGGGCCTAGAAGGTAGCCTCAAAAGACACTGCTTCAATGGTTGTTCCCTCCTGATTAACAATCACATAGCCTGACAACCACTCTCCCTTTTCAATAATGGATGAGCTGCCATCTGAGCTACAGGGTAACATCCGGATCTGTTAGCCCATTCAGTCAGGGACAGCCACTGGTGGAACTTCTCTCGTTTCTCTCATCTCATTCGTTTTTTTTTTAACCTTTACCTGGGCTTCCCTGTCTCCAATAGGACAGTCTTTCCAAAAGACTCTCACAGCTCTTGACATGCAGGCCGATGAAGACTCTGACCAGTCCATATTATTGGTTTTAACAGCCATTGCGACGCTGGAAGACAAACAGTTCATAGGCAGAGCACAAAACTGTGGCGAGTCATTTCCTTGCTGATACTGAGTGCACTTGACTGGTTGCTGTAGATGGTTTTAAACCTTTCCAGAAAATCTTCTGCAGCCTCTCCTTCCTCTGGTTTCATATCAAAAACCTTTGATATATCGATTGGCTACTGGAGAGTGAGGCTCACGGCTGCCAACATAAGCTGTAATCGATCCTCATTGTTACCTGCCCCTGGGTGCGCCGCCTCTAGGGCTGCGTGTTTGTCATAGGTTAAATGAACTAAGAATCTGCTATATTCAATTGCTGTTAATACTTGCTGTAGTGCCCATAAATCTCTGGAATCGGCGTGATATACAGATATCATTGTTCTTAAAAATTCAATGAAAGCTTGTGGATTCTGATCCTTATAAAGCACTCCCAACAAAATTGCCATTATCTCATGTGGTTTTCCACGGCAGCCACACATTATTCATGGCTGTTTCGTTGTTGTCTTGTTGATTGGGTGGAGAAGGTAGGGCTCTGGGGTTAGGGACCGTTCTGACAGGATATTGGCGCCTGGAGGATGCTTTCTTATTCCGTCCATTTCAGCACCTTCTCTTGTTGTTTCTGGGGTTTGGTTTCTCAGCCAAGTGCTCCCTTCTACAGTCCCAACTGTGTGACCTCCTTTCATTCCTTCCTTCTTGCGCTTGGTCTCTAGATTGGGACTTAGTATGCCATTCTACAGGGTCTGTAAACTGGAGCTTCTCCTTCTCCGGTCAAACGCCTGAGGTGGATGCACTGTCAGATCCTGACTCTGCTTTGGGTAAACCTGGGTAAATTCCTGTCACCACTGCTAGGGCTCGGACTGTGTTGTGGGTGGAGCTTGACCCGGGGGGCTGATAGAGAAGTGGAGATGCACGAGGAGCTAAATTACAATCCAATTCCAAATTCCTATACCTCCCTTTCGTCTCCCTCTGCTAATTGAAGGCCAACCATTTGAACTGTACAGTCCTTTCTTATCTTCCAGATTCTCCAGCCTGCTTGTTTTCAGTCTTATCTTGCTCTCTCGCGCTCTCTCTCTGTCGCTCTCGCTCTCTCTCTCCTGTTGCTTATTCCTCTCGTGTGCTCTCTCTCTCAATACCTCCACTTATTAAATTTATCACATTACTATAATATTCACAACCACTTGTTCCATACACAGTATTAATATTCTTGTGCTTTATTCTTACAACACTATAATAATGACATTAACGTTTTGCTATGTCTTATTTAGCATCCGTGACTTTTCACTGGATCTGAATTCAATTGTTTTTAATTACTTCTCACCATTCCAAATGGTCGAGATTAATTTAGTACTGTCGGTGTTTAGCCGACCCTGTTTCCAAATCTTTAACTTTCTCCTCTTGCCATTCCAAATGAACAAGACGAATTTAGCATGTTTCCAAATCTTTAACCCCCTCTTGCCATTCCAAATGAACATGAAGAATTTAGCATTGTCAGTGTTTAGCTGACCCTGTTTCCAAATCTTTAACTATCGCCTGCCATTCCAAATGGTCAGGATAGATTTATCCAGTTCAGCCGTCAGTTACCCTAGATCATTCCCAATGACCGAGTCCATTCCAAGTGGCCGAGTCTTTCCATTCCCAATGGACCAAT